>CM021107.1:169561704-169717055 GCA_007115665.2 Sequoiadendron giganteum
CTCTCAACCCCTATAACCTCTACCCTATATATTGGACCCTCAACCCTAATCCCTCGACCCTATACCTTAAACCCTCAGTCTTCAACCCTCAACCCTTAAACCCTCTACCCTTTACCCTATACATTAAACACTCAACCCTCAATTCTCAACCCTCAACCCTTAATCCCTCAACCCTCAATCCTTAAACCCTAAACCCTCTACCCCTTACATTGGACCCTGAACCTAATCCTTCAACCATATACCCTCAAACCTATACCCCAAACCCTTTACCCTCAACCAAGTAAACCCTTAACCCTAAACCCTTAACCTCAAACCCTTCAACCCTAAATGCTTAAACCTTAAATCTTTTACCCTATACCCTCTACCATCAAACCTATTCCCTCAACCCTCAAACCTTAAACCCTAATACCCTAGAAACCATCAACCCTATAGGTCCTCCACCCTATACCCTCAACCCCTATCACTTCCTCTCTATCTATATATCTCACCTCTCCCTCCTTCCCTTCCTCCCACCCTCTCTAATTGTCTCTATCTATCATCTCCCTCTTTCTGCGTACCTCTCGTTCAATAAATCCCTACCACCCTCTCTCACTCCCTCTATCCATCTCTCTTATGTCCCTCCCACTCCATCCCACTCTCTCCCACTACCTCTCTCTCCCTCTCTCTCATGTCTCTTCCTCCCATCCCCTCTCTCTCTAAGGTCTCTCCCTCTGGCAACCTACCTAGGTAACTCTCTCTTTGTCTCTCTCCCCTCTCTCTATCTATCCCTCCAACCCTACTTAGATAAGTCCCTCTCACAAACCCCCCTCTTTCTCTACCTCTATTAGGTCACTCCCTCTCACACCATCTCCCTCTCTCAGGTCTCTCACTCACCCTCCCTCTCTCTCCCACTCGCTCTCTCTCACACTTCATCTCTCTGACACTCCCTCTCTCTCTCACTCCCTCCCTCTCACACTCCATCTCTCTCACACTCCCTCTCACTACCTATCTCAAGTCTCTCCCACTCACCCCCCTCACACTTTGAAGTCTCTCCCTCACCCCCCTCACACTCTCAAAGTCTCTCCCTTTCACACCCTACCTACATAACTCTCTCTTTCTCTCTGTCTCTCTGTCTCCCCCCTCTCTCTCCCTCTCCCTCAATTCTCTCTCTCCCACCCCCTCTCTCTCTCTCCCTCCCTCTCTCCCTCCCACCCTACCTAGCTAAGTCCCCCTCACTCCAACCCCTTCTCTCCCACTCCCTCTCTCTTAAACTCTCACTTCCACCCCCTCTCCATCTCTCTAGACTCTCTCTAAATTCTCCCTTCGTCTAAAGACATACATAAATGCATACATACAAGTATAATATATATAATCTTACATCCATACAAGCATACATACATACATGACATACATGTACATAAAAATATATCAGCATACATTAATATATTGGCATTTAACATAAAGTAATACATAACATGAGTGCATTATAATGCGCTCACATTATGTGTTAGTTGACATGTTCCCCGCAGGAGCAAAAGCCATGTCAAAAGTGAGATATAACGCGAGCATGCTATAACGTGCTTGCATTATATCTTGCTTTTGGAATTCTTGAGCTTTAGGCTTGGTATTTTCTTTGGAATACCAACCCAAAGGCTTGGAGGGCATTCCCAATGACCAAAGACGTGTTTTTAAAAATCCACCATATTTCTCATAATCGAGTTCGTGGTCACTGTCAGGATTGCATGTGGTTCAATATTGAAAAAATTGAACACATGGGTAATGTTGGGTTATCTCTTAGCTATCCAACGATGTAATTTTTTTCACTTTCTGAAAATGTTAAGTCTTTCATCCATAATTTATTTTATCTATATGTCTTTTTTTTGCCAAAAAGCAATGTTTGGTAGTTTTTTCATTAAAAATTAATAGGTCATCAATTTTTCAAATAAATTACATTTTTCAAAACAAGACTCCATTCTACAAAATTAAAAAATTAAAAAAAAAACAAATAAATTAGTTTCCAAAATTTTTAGGAGTAGCACGGCCAAAATTCAATTTTTAGGATATGTCCACTTCGCAAATTAGTAAAAATTCAAATATTCATTAAAAAATTATCAGAAAAATCGTGCATCAACTACATAACACTAGCTAACTTTTGACTGTTACGATTTTAAAAATACTAAAAAAAACTTCACCGTACGAGGGTCGTACAAGAGTTGCTATGTTATGTTTTTCTGACAAAAACAACACCAATTTGTGTACGTCCCTCATTTGAACCCCTTAATCTAAACCATTTTCAAAATAAATTAGTAGTTTGGAAAGTAGACTGAGAGCACTTGAATCCTTATTTTTGTTTCATCTCAAAATTTTGAGTGTAAGTATCCTCAATTTCACGTCCAAAGTCAGTATTCTTGATTTCAAAAAAAAGTTGTCCACTTAAGTCCCCTTTTTGGGAACCATCTTGGTGCACTTACCCAAATTAGTCAAGTTACATATTCAAGTTACATCAAGTGAGATTATGATAAATCTCGTTACATCATAATAATACCATAGAAAGGTCTCACATACACATCAGGAATGTATACAATGTAGATAAAGGTCATAGCACATCTATCAATCTCGTTCATGAACACGCTCATCATCCATCATCATGAACAAAGTAAAGTTAGGAAGTTGTCATAAGAACAATATCATCCATGCACCCCAACACCTGCAAGGGAAACCCAATGGAGGATATAGCACGTTCCTCTCAACCACGTGGTACCTGAAGGTCCACGCCCCATGCTAGGAGATAATATTAGGTCCACAAAGATAAACAAACATGAAGATAGAACATAACATCACATGGCTTGACATACACATTATGACATAACGATATCCATACCACATAATTACAAACAAAGCTCCCAGAGGCAACAACATAACAAAAGGTAACTCTACACAAGAGACCACATAACATGCATTAGGAAAAGAGTGTTATAACATAGGTACTTTAGGTTACCCTAGTGAATCTTCTTAGACTATCAACCCTCATATCGAGTTACCCTAGAAATCTCTATCGATTCTCATCCCCTAAACAAACTCATGTGGAATCGAACTACCTTTCAAGAAGATAAAGTAGATGATCATGCCATTCTAGGCCATCTCAACCTACCGTTAATCTATACAAGCACTAAGGTATTAGGGGAGGAATTCAAATTATTCAAATTATTTAGTGAACACTACCCAACCCCTAGTACATTTATTCAGGTTTTCACTGAATTATAAGCTCCAAATAGGTTACCCCAGTTACCACTTAGAGTTCTGACCCCTATCACAAGTCACTCTCCCTAATGACATAACTCATGACCAATTATAAAGGATATCCATCATGAAAATTACAAAAATCCAAGAATGATCACATCTCAATCATGACACAGACCATTTACTTTCAAAATACCACCAAAGAAACAACAAATCATGCAAGGCTAAGTCCCAAATTAAATCACTATAATTGAACAATAAAGTACAATCATAATAAACTTTACAATACAAGTTTCCTTTCCTAGCCTCTGGAAGATTTCTAATGTTCACATCACAAGATGGTTTAAACGTTTGTACATTCACCCAAAAGTACACTCAAATCCATAACCATTCACTTACCTAATACACCACTCAAATCCATTGAAAAAAACATGGGATACATAATGAATTCACAATGTAACCATTTCACAAATGACTCCACACTTAAAATGATTTCGAAAATCACTCCAATTCCAGACATCAACCACAAAATTCAACGCTAATGATCAAACAAACAATCCATACTTGAAAGAAATCATTTCACACACATAATACTCATCTAATAATTACATTGTAAGATTACAATTTATCTATTCAATAATGAGAAAATAATTCAGAAATTATTAATAAATCAAAGGATACTTTAATTCATTTGACAAATAAACATTTTTCCTCTATTTAATTTCTAACTTCATCTACATAACATAATCATTAAATTCCTTAGACAGATCTGACCTTTTCAGAATTTACAATATATTTATATAAGCAAATACATTTACATATATATGTTTAAAGTAGAATAAAAATTTCAAATAACAATATATATATATATATATAATGGCTTTTACATACCTACACCAATACATATATAAATATATATATCTGATTCAGATGCTAAGGGTAATTTACACTCACCGAGAAGAAATGAGTTACAATGAATCGAATTTCGACATACAATATACCTTTCGAATATCAAGCAAAGGTTAAAGCAACGAACGCTAAGATCTTGACATATGCACCGGTACCAAACATGGAGCAAATAAATTAATTTCACTGTAATTTCAAAGCAACTGTAATTTCTTACAACATCGATTTCCCATAGAAGATTACTAAAGAGACACTATGCATCGAATGAACCATGTTAAAAGGCCAATTAGACTTCCACATCTATTAATTTTCTATAAATCTAAAGCCAACATAAAACATACAAGGAAAATACTACAAGTGAACATACATATATCAACGCACCAACCAACGTACTCATATAATTTTAGACACCAGCTTTAATGCCCACTACATACCAACATTGAAATGCTCTAATAGTATTTATGTTAAGGAAATTTCCTTAAGATCCAAGGATTTGAAGCACATCAACCATGCGGTACAAATGATTAAATCCCACAGTCTATCTGTAACAACGAAAGAGTGTCAAAAGGTAGAGAGATCTACACTGGTGACGTAGGAGAAACTTCAGCTTCTAAAAACAAAAACATTTAAGCTAGCTAACATGAGGATGTTTGATTAGAACTTGACATAGCCACTAGAATTCATGGCGGCTGAATATGTTTCCAAGACAACGATCAAAGGATGGAATGAATTTAAGTTTGCAGCGAATACCTGCACTTAGCTATGTGTTTTCCTCAAGTATATGTGTTTGTATGCATTTTAATTTAGATTATATTACAGACCTTATTAAAGTGTACAGTACATGAGATTAGACCGTAAATTACAAGCCGGATCCGGTGGTCTGTAGAAAGCTACACAAACATGCATGTTTTATTAAAAACGACTACCTATAAGCCGAGAGATTAAGGCGAATTGGAGATATACCACAGTCTTAACTCACAATTACCAATTAGGATTACGCA
Organism: Sequoiadendron giganteum; assembly: GCA_007115665.2. Taxonomy (NCBI): domain Eukaryota; kingdom Viridiplantae; phylum Streptophyta; class Pinopsida; order Cupressales; family Cupressaceae; genus Sequoiadendron; species Sequoiadendron giganteum. Next base: position 169,566,831 of record CM021107.1, read on the forward strand.
AAAATAACTTGCAGTATGTTGTATGAAGATAGATACATCAATTATCTTGATTTTCTAACTAAAATACTTTTATTACCAAATCGATATACCAGGATAAACATTTAGCTAAGAAATCACTGAACATCGACATGCAATGGCCCAAATTTGGTGAAAGGGGTATACAGAGCAATTCTTCTATAGAAAAACCAATAAGGAACTACAAAGTGCAGGGATGTGGCATCGATTGACAGGGCCTAAATGTCTTCCTCAATTGAATTCAAGTGCCAAAATCTGAGACTCCATAAAGGCCGATTTATGCATGAGTAGAATTCAATGAAATAAAGAAACCTGAATGCTATAATAATAGAAAATCTGTCTTAATCAAATGACTTAAACTCTTCAACAAATGGGGCGCTGGAAAGAACATGATGCTAGAAATAATTCCTATCAGTCACAATCTCCCGAAAACAAAAGAAATGCTTTGCTCGCCTAGGAGGAATGAATAGGCAATGCAATCATAATTAGGGGCGCCTTCAAACATATAATCATGTACAAGGGACGAGATAAATGAAGATAATATTATAACTATAAAATGAAGGGGAAACTAGACAAAAGGCCGTACCAATCATAGCAGGTGAAATCCATTGTTGATTCAATGTTTCCAAAACTTTTCAACCAAAACACAGAAGAAGAATATTTTTCTCAAAATTATCGTGAAATTTTTTCCCCAAAAACCAAAATTGTCATGCACTCAGATTTTTGCATACCAGAGCTTTTAATTCCTTTCCAATTAACTCATAAACATAAAACTTAACTAATTGTCAGCTTGCAAACAAGATTGATCAAACAGTTTTAATTACACAATTATATAGGATAACACTTTCCGAATCTAAGTCCAATTTCATATATTTATTCATAATCTGTTGAAAACAAACCCTTGAAAATATCTACTTTACATTTATTTAAGTTTGCACATTAAAATCAACAATCACATTTAATTAAATATCCTATTTTAATAAATTTAATTAATCAAACCTTTTAAAACAATAATCAGATTTTAATTATTAAATTATTTAAACATAAATATTTTAATTTAACATTTCAACGACACTACACTAAATCAAATAACTCATCAAATACACCATTTAACTAATTAATCAATTAATTTTCAATCATGATGAAAAGATGAACAACACGATGGAACCAAATGACAAAACAACAATGGGTGACAACATAGATAATCATCCTATAAGGGAATGATGACCAAAGTGGGACCTAACATTATCTTTGAAACATGTTTCCATTGGGTCATGGCATGCTCAAACCTAAAAAAACAGGTGGAGTCAATGCCCAGTACCTGCAAACTACATTAAACAACACTATCAAACATATCTACATAAACGGACAATCACACCGTGAAAGAAAGTCACAACATAGCAAGGTACTCATGAGTGAGCAATGCTACACTATCTCCTTCACCAAGACTAACATACAGTACTACATCATAAACAACATCAAATACATCATCATAAACACGCTAATTTTTTGAAACAACATAAAATCATAACACACATAATGTTCATCATAAGGTCACCACACAAACGTAATCAAATGATCAACAATGTCTCTAATGTATCATCAACAAAGTATAAAACCAACATAGTATCAATGTCATTACTAAAATAAAGTAGCATAATATCCAAAAATAGCTAAAACAACTATCAACCAAATAGAAAAAAACTAAAACAAAGTGCAACAACTGGAGGGACACTATAACATTCATTAATAATATTGCATAACATCCAACTTGGAAAGGTTTGAGTCCTAGAAAACTATGGTAGGACCTATTTTCCCAAGGTGGTGAATGGGTTCTCCTTACCTAGGACCCCCATTTTTTTAACATATTTGTGATGGGATTTTAGTAATATTTCACTTCCCTAGATCTTGGTCCTAGAAAACTATGCTAGGACCCATTCACCACTTTAGACGAATGGGTCCTCCTTACTTAGTACACCCCTTTTTGAACATATTTGTGATAGGATTTAAATGATTTTGAATCCTAGATCCGATGTCGGCTTGGATTATTTGAATTTCTAGGTTAAACCTTAGATTTAGTATAAATATAAGGTTAATTCACATAATTTCATCTAAGTTTTTCAAGAGAGCATCCTATTACTTCACAAGAGCTTTATAGAGCATTTTAAGGATATTCGAAAGTATATTATTGAATTTCTATTGTAGCAATTCAGTATTATATTATTATGTCAAACGCATAGTGCATCAAGCATGTTGTTGAGCTAGTGTGTTGATGTAGCATTGAAGATCCAAGTTAAGCATTGTTTCACATCCAATTCAAGATCAAGATCTACATTTTATATGGAAACTTCATCTTAGTTTGTAGATTTACATTCCAAGACATCATCCAAGATATATTTGTTCATGTTTCATGTTCATCTTTCATTATTTCATCACAAGGTTTAATTACCTAAATGGGGTTTGACCAAGGAAAAACTCTATCCTCTAAAAATCAACAAGTTTTTCTTTTGATTTAATTTGTGAAATAATTTTTTTTAGGTTGAAGATCAACTAGAGAACAAGATTGAAGCAAAATTGTTAAAGTTGAAAAGTTGTCATCTACATTGCAAGATCATGAAAAGTTGTCTACAAAATTTGTAGACTTTTGGGAGCTAGTCACCTGGGAGCTGGAAGTGTGGAAATTAAAGAAAAGAACCCAATAATTAGTTTTTAGAAACCCTAATAGGGACCCATTTGCCACTTTGGGTGAATGAGTCTTTAGTGACCTCAAAACAACACTCTTTTAGCAAGGTATACATTGTTTCAGCCTTTCAAAACTTTCCTTATTGTTGTTATTTAATAGTTAGACTAGTTTTCAATTTTTATTGACATCATATCATACACATAATTGTATGTTTCATAGAAAACAATAGTGGTTCATCATCTTGTTGATTCATTTTGGTGAATTCTATTTTTCTATGAAACATAATGGTAAACCTAACTTATTGAACATTGTAATTTTTTATCATTTTTTGGAGTCTTTCTTTTTTTTGTAGGTTATATCATGCATTCATTTGCATCAATTTTCATTGAATTAGATCTAATTTAGGGTTTCCTACTTTGCATTCAAACTTGTATCTCATCTAGGGTTATAGAATTGCATTGTTTGCATTTTTTTAAATCTGAAAAATACAAAAAAAAAATCAATCATTTTGCATATCATTTAGATCATAGAAAATCTCATTTCAAAATAAAAACAACATTGCATATCAAACTAGGTTTTTCAAATCATCATTTCATTATCTTTCAAAATTGCATTTCATAATACATTTGCATAAATTTGAAACTAAAAGTTACTGTTATAGACCTAAAACTGAAACACATTGAAAAATGCTTAAAAATTAGTCAAAACAATTCCAAAACTCTAAGCTAGGACCCATTCACCCAAAGTGGTGAATGAGTCCCTGATTAGACCTAAAATTGCATTTTTTGGAATCTGAAACTCCTTGGAAAAAGCTTAAAAATCAATCAAAATATTTCAAAAACCCTAATCTATGAACCATTCACCCAAGGTGGCAAATGAGTCCCTGATTAGGTGTTGATCTAAATTTTCTATAATTTCAAACCTCTATTGTATGCTTCTATTTGTTGCTGTTACATTTCTGTTTTAGTTTTCTCATTTTTTGTTTCATCAAATTCATTAAATTAAGCTTAATTTGCTTCATTTTAGTGCATTGTCAAAATGCAAAATTACATTTAGAAATATTCATTTTCAGTCTATTGCATTGTGTAATTGGTAAATTTCCTTGTTTAGAATCTGAAAATTGTATTTCATTCAAGGTCATTGCATTTCCTCTTTCCATTTTGGGTTTGCACACTGAGTTTGTAAAACTTGTATGAGCTTTACAACTTGGTTTCCTATTAGCAATACTATTGTAATATGTATTTTGAGGCTCATGTCATCCCGCGATATCTCACTTTCCATGGATCTTGGGTTTTCTAGCTCTCTTTTAGACAGTGTTGATAATGAACCCTCTATGGCTCATAGTTTGCATACTTTGTTTCCCATGAATTCACTTCCCACAACCAATATTATTAATGTTAACAACAATATCCCTATCATCACCACTTGTATTGAAGCTTTGGGGTGTCCTCAAAGCCAAGGTGGAACTTCAATTCCATCTTCTACAATACTAATGTTCATTCCTACATACACTAATACTCAACCTACCACAATCTTTCAATCTACCACAAATTTTCAACCTACCAAAACCTTTCAACATACAACAATCTTTCAACCTACCACAACAATCGAACCTACTAGCAGTGTGAGCACTTCCTTAGGTATTTCCACAGGGAATCCTTTTAGCTTTGTGCATTCAAAAAAAATATATCCTCAACCATCCACCTTCACCAATATACAATTCACTTGCCCTCTGCATACATATACTACTCCACCTTATTCCCCTCTAGCTTACAATCACAATGATGCTTTCCTTAACTCACTTATGCAAACCATGAAATCCCTTCAACAACATGTTGCAACCCTAAATCAAAATTACAATGGTCAACCTTCGCAATACATTAAAAAAGACTGATTATCATTGGAGATATTAAGAGCATAAATTCCACAAGGTATAGAAGTTTCCTGATTTGAGAAATATGGTGGAAAAGGAGATCCTATTATCCATGTTTTTGCTTTTACAACCTTGTGTAGTGATTTAATCTTTGAAGATAAACCCTTGAATAATCTATTTCCTCGGTCTTTGAAGGATACTACTTTAGAGTGGTTTTCTTCTTTACCAAATAATTCAATTGGTTCATTTAATGAACTTTTTGATGCATTTTACAACCACTTCCATATTCACATGGGTCCCAAGATGGCCCTTGTTGATCTAATGACATGCAAACAAAAGGATGATGAGAAAGTGATTGATTTCATATAAAGATACCAAACATTTTATTCACAAGTAAACATTAATATTCCTAATGCTTGTTGGATGTTGTGGTTGAGTTTCTGATATGTGGTTTCCATTGATGTCAACACTATTAGCATTGGTGTCTTGAAGGCTGTATATGTCGAGTATATTGAGAAAATTATAATAAATATGTTGAAGGTTGTCTGTGAAGCTATGAAGTTCAGCATGTTGGAAAGTTCAGTATGTTGGTATTCAAAAGTTGTAGATTAAAGGGTTTGTTGTTGAGCCTATCCAATTTATCTACTGGAAGTTTCAGAGGTGCATATCAAGATTTGAGCAAGTTGTGAGTTCATGTATTCCTATAGTTATTCTGTTACTATAACTGGTGTTTCTAGAAGAAGAGAACATGACTTTGGTAATTTGAGTTGGTGTGTATGCTCTTGTGATGTTCGTTGATGTTTCTAGATTGTGCTCTATCTTTGTTGCACATCCGCATTGAACGGTGTGTTTGTGATTGAATATTTTTCCTTTGCATGTTCGGGTTTTCATGTTCTTGGCTGACATGGGGATTCTAGCATACTATGGATCCTTGTGGATAAAATTTTGAATGTTTGGTGCATTTGAGGATTTTTTTTTAGGTATTCATTATGTTATGACTGAATTCGGTTGGTGCATATTGAGAATTGTTTATGAATTGGGTTGACAGTTTGTATTCATCTATCATTTTATTTTTAGCCGACAAAGTTGTTGATGTAATTCCATGTAGCGGATATATAAGAGATATTGTCTTCTTCATTTGAGATGTATGTGTGTGTAATGCGAATTATGCAAGTGGTATGTGTGAATAAATATTAGATCATTCAATTGAAGAGTAGAGTGTGAAGAAGATTGAGTGAAGTGTGAAGAAGTGTTTTTGTGCTTAACCAAAACTGTAATCATGATTTTGAAGAAACTAATTTCTCAGTTCAAATCCTTCAAAAGGTTTTAATTTGAATATTTCTATAAGATAGTGTGTCTTCTTTGAGCAGTGAGCTCTAAGCAGTGTGCTTGAATGCATGTGCATTCCCATGATTCATATCTATACTTTTAATAAGGTATAATATTGTGGACTGACATCCACCATGGTTTTTCCCCTAACAGGGTTTCCATGTATAAAATCTTGGCGTTCTTTATGTTTCTGATGTGGTGATTGTTTATACTTAATGCTCTTTCATCATATCTGAGAATAAGCAAAGTAAGATTTAACAAGTTTGAATAATCTATAACAACTGATTCACCCCCCCTCTTAGTTGTCTATCCTTGTTTTTCCAACAATTGGTATCATAGTGGGTTCCTCTGAATAATTTTAATAGCTTGAGGTGATCCGAGATGGCGTCATACAAGAAGGATAGTCTTAGATTTGATGGAACAAACTACTTTCTATGGAAGGATAGAATGGGGTGTCATTTGAAGTGCATTGGTGAACCCTTCTAGAAGATTACAAAGAAGAAATATGTTATTCCTTAGAATGGTCCTTCTACTCCTGATGAGATCAAAGAAGATGAAAAAAATATCAAGGCTATAGAAGCATTGTTGAGTGCTCTGATAGATTCAGAGATGACACATATGATGGATCTAAAAATAGCATATGAGATCTGGAAGAAGCTGGAAACATTGTATGAAGGAGATGCACAAGTGAAAGTTGCTAAGCTACAAATTCTGAAAGGCAAATGGGAAAAATTGAAAATGGGTGAAGATGAAAAAATTACCTCTTTCATGCAAAAAGTAAATGACCTAGTGATGGGCATTAGATGTGTCGGTGGAGTCTTGGATGAATAAGAGATTGTAGCTAAAGTAATCAAATCATTGCCTACTTCTTACAAATCAAAAGCTCATGCTATTGAAGAACTCAGGACAATAACAAATATGACAAGAGATATGTTGATTGGTAAGCTTGTTGCCTTTGAGTTGAGTGAATCTGGTGACCCTACCCCTAAGATATAATCTGCATTTAAAGCTACTATATCTTTAAGAGAGAAACAAAGATATGATCTAGGAGAAAGTCTTAGAAAGTGATTCAAGTATGAAGATGAGATGAAAAAGATTGAAGATGAAGAAAGAGAGTTAGAAGAGTTGGAAGCACTGATTGTGAAAAGAGAAGCCAAAGGACAAGGTAAGTACAAAGGAAAGTTTCCTATTAAATATTTCTCTTGCAATAAGATAGGTCATTTTGCATCAAGATGTCCTAAAAGAGTTCCTAGGTTCAAACTAGACAAGCCTAGATTTCAAAAGAAATGTTATTATGTTGAAGAAGGTGTTACTGATGAAGAATTTGATAAAGAAAATGGAAATGAGGATGGATGGGTATTCATTGCTATCAAGGAAAATGGTTCGGTGTCCACTGAATCTGCTAGTAATAAGAATGTTGAGAAAGCTCTTGTAGCTAAAATTGAAGAAAAGGATGAGTGGGTGCTTGACAATGGATGCTCACATCATATGACTAGTGAAACAAGCAAGTTTGTAAGCTTGGAAAAGTACGACAGTGGTGTTGTAAGATTTGGACATAACAATGTTGGTGTGATTTGTGGTAGAGGAACTATTTCTCTTGGTGATAAACATAATACTAATGATGTCCTTTATGTAGAAGGCTTGAAGCATAAGAGTTCTGGACAGATGGTTGGCAAAAGATACAATCTTCAATTCAAAGATGGAAAGTTTAGAATACTAGGAAGTTTTAGAAATGTAATTGCTTCAGGTACAAAGACAAGAGGTAATATTTTTCACATGAGTGCTGCTAGTGAGAGTTGTTCAATTGCTCAAATTGATGAAAGCTGGTTATGGCATAGAAGGTTGTGTCATGTGAATTTTGATACCATTGTCAAGATAAGATCCACTCAAGCAGTAAGAGATCTTCCTAAGCCAGTGAAGCCTACTAATGCCATATGCAAGGAATGTCAGATGGGAAAGTAGACGGGAGTTTCTTTTGAAAGCAAATGACATCATTGTAATGGAGTACTGGAGCTTGTGCATACTACTCTATGTGGTCCCTCTAGAATCAGAAGTCTACAAGGAGGAAGGTACTTTATGTTGCTTATTGATGATTACTCTAGGATGATATGGGTTTCTTTCTTAATAGAAAAATATGAAGCATTGGAGAAGTTCAAAAGTTTCAGAGCTATGGACAAGAATGAGATAGGTTTGAAGATAAAATGCTTAAGGTCAACAGAGGTGGTGAGTTCACTTCCTAGGAGTTAAATTCTTTCTATGAAGAGCATGGAATCAAAAGACAATTATTTGCTCCCCAGACTCCTCAATAGAAAGGAGTTGTAGAGAGAATGAACAGAATAATTCTAGATGTTGCTAGATATATGATGTTGGAAGGTAATGTACCTCATGTCTATTGGAGAGAAGTTATAAGCATTGTTGTGTATACTCTTAATCGGGTAAATGTCAATGGTAATTCTAGTAAGACTCCTTTTGACCTGTGGTTTGGCTATAAGCCTACTATTAAATATTTCAAAATCTTTGGAAGTAGATGTTATATCAAGAGAGATGAAGACATAGGCAAGTTTGATGCTAGGAGTGATGAAGGAATATTTCTGGGTTACTCTACTAAAAGCAAGGCCTATCGGTGCTATAATAGAAGATTGAGGAAAATGGTTGAAATTGCAAATGTCAAAGTAAATGAAGACACTGTTAGATCATCCAGATAATGTGGATACGATTCAGATGACCAACTAGATAGTACTGATAAAGGAAAAAATGCTCAGACACAGAACCAAGTTCAATTTGTTCTAGTGAATCAAGAGAATCAAGAAGGAGAGGCTAGTGGAAATCTAGAAGAGAGAACAAAAGAACCAAAAGTTTGAGAGAATCCTAAAGTTCCAAAGTATGTAAAGATAAATCATTTTGAAGATCAGATTATAGGAGATAAGAACAAAGGTGTGCAAACTAGAAGAAGAATTGCAGAAAAGTATTGTCTGATTTCTAAGACTGAGCCCAACAATGTCAATGAAGCATGTAAAGATGAACATTGGATGGAAGAAATGAAGGAAGAACTAATGCAGATAGAGGAAAATGATACATGGATTCTTGTTCCCAGACATCAAGACAAAAATGTGATTGGAACTAAATGGGAATTTCAAAATAAGTTGAATGAACAAGGTGAAGTGGTCAGGAATAAAGCAAGATTGGTATGTAAAGGGTACTCACAAATGGAAGGTATTGATTTTGAAGAAACCTTTGCCCATGTTGCTAGAATTGAAGTTGTAAGATTGTTTCTTGGTTACACTACTTTTAAGAACTACAAATTCTATCAAATGGATGTAAAGTTAGCATTTTTGAATGGTGAGAAAGAAGGAGAAGTATATGTTGAGCAAATGAATGGATTTCAACTAATTGATAAGGGAGATATGGTTGGTGATTAAATAAATCATTGTATGGACTCAAGCAAGCCCCTAGACCTTGGTATGCCAGAATGGACAAATACTTTTTGAAACTTGGATTTAATAAAGGTACTAGTGACAGTAATCTGTATTTTAAGATGGATCATGATAAAGAATTGATTATTGAAGTCTTTGTTGATGAAATCATTTTTGAAGGTGATGATGATTTATGTATGAAGTTTGCTGATGAAATGAAGAGTGAATTTGAAATGTCTATGATTGGAGAGATGAAGTTCCTTTTGGGATTGAAAATCACTTAGTTAAATAATGGAATCTTTATATCTTAGTCCAAATATGGGAGAGAACTACTGAAGAAGTTTGGTATGGAAGATTCAAAGCCTATTGGTACACCCTTGCTAAATGGATGCAAGTTAACATAGAATGATGATTCTCCTAAGGAAAATCAGATAAGATACAAGTCAATGATTGGTGGATTACTTTATTTGACTTAGACAAAACCTAACATCATGAATGCGTTATGCATGATTTCTAGATATCAAGCTAATTCGAAGGAATCCCATCTGACTACTGTAAAAAGAATTTTCAGATACTTGAAAGGGACAGTTGATTTTTTCCTTTGGTATCGCAAAGATGATGATCTTACTTTGAGTGCCTTTACTGATGCAGATTGGGCAAGAGATGTGGATGACAGGAAAGGTACCATTGGTGGTGCCTTATTCTTGGGGAATAAGTTGGTGTCTTGGTTAAGTAAAAAGAAAAAATCCATTTCCTTATCTACTGTTGAAGCAGAATATGTTGTTGCTACAAACAACTGTACTAAAGTAATATGGATGAAGCAAATGCTGAGAGATATCAAAATTGAGTATGATGAGCCTATTGCTATATTTTGTTATAATTCAAGTGCAATAAACAATTCTAAGAATTTGATGCTACATTTAAAGACCAAGCATATATCTATCAAATATCACTTTTTGAGAGACAAGGTGAGTGATAATGAAGTCAGACTGGAGTATGTTCCTACTAAGGAACAAATTGCAGACATCTTTACTAGGTCGTTGCCCAAGGATACTTTCGAGCATCTTAGAGGGTAGTTAGGGGTGATTTCCCCTCCTGATTAGAACTAAGATGCAAGTCTTTTGCATCAGTCTGTGCATTAATAGTCATATCTTGATTTAGATTGATGTTGTGGTGGTTGTTGCTCAAGGGGAGTAGTCATATGATTTAGATATGTGATTCAGAGCATGTGTACCTTTGTGATTGATGTCAAAGGGGGAGAAGAGTAATGTGAGAAATTATGGAAGAGCTAAAAGAAAGGAGGAGAAGAATAGTATGAGAAGAGCAATGTGTAAAGGGGAGATTGTTGGAAGAAGAGTTAGTTGTGTTGATGATGTTTTTCACATCATGTGTTGCCATAAATGCCAAAGGGGGAGATTGTTGGATGTTGTGGTTGATTTTTTGTTGTCATTGATGTCAACACTATTAGCATTGGTGTCTTGAAGGCTGTATATGTTGAGGATATTGAGAAAATTATAATAAATATGTTGAAGGTTGTCTATGAAGATGTGAAGTTTAGTGTGTTGGAAATTTCAGTATGTTGGTATTCAAAAGTTGTAGATTAAAGGGTTTGTTGCTGAGCCTATCCAGTTTATCTACCGAAATTTTTAGAGGTCTGCATCAAGATTTGAGCAAATTGCAAATTTTTGTGTTCTTATAGTTATTCTATTACTGTAGTTGGTATTTTTGGAAGAAGATAATGCGACTCTGGTAATTTGAGTTGTTGTGTATGCTCTTGTGATGTTCGTTGATTTTTCTAGATCATGCTCTATCTTTGTTGCATGTCTGCATTGATCGATGTGTTCGTGATCAAAGATTTTTCCTTTGCATGTTCGAGTTTTTATGTTCTTGGCCGACATGGGGATTGTAGTGTGTTGTGGATCCTTGTGGATTAACTTTTGAATTTTTGGCACATTCGATGTTGTTTTAGATCTTCATGATGTTGTGATCAACTTCAATTGGTGTGTATTGAGAATTGTTTATGAATTGGGCTGATAGTTTGTGTTCATCTATCATTTTATTTTTTGCCAACAAAGTAGTTGATGTAATTCTATGTAGCGGATATATAACATCGATTGTCTTCTTCATTTGAGATGTATGTGTGTGTAATGTAAATTATGCAAGTGGTATGTGTGAATAAATATTAGATCATTCGATTGAAGAGAAGAGTGTGATGAAGTGTTTCTATGCTTAACCAAAACTATAATCAGGCTTTTAAAGAAGCTAATTTCTTAGTTCAAATCCTTTAGATGGTTTTAATATGAATATTTTTGTAATATAGTGTGTCTTCTTTGAGCAGTGATCTCTAGGCAATGTGCTTGAATGTATGTGCATTCCCATTATTTATATCTATACTTTTAACAATGTATAATCTTGTGGACTGACATCCACTCTGGTTTTTCCCCTAATAGGGTTTCCACATAGAATATTGGTGTTCTTTATGTTTCTAATGTGGTGATTGTTTATGTTTAATGTTCTTTCATCAGATCTGAGAATAAGCAAAGTAAGATTTAATAAGTTTGAATAATCTGTGACAACTAATTCACCCCCCCTCTTAGTTGTCTATCCTTGTTTTTCCAAGAATGTCAATGTTCAACAAATTTTTATTGCTAACTTACAAAATAAACTTCAAAGAATACTTGAATTGTTGAGATTCCCATCCTTCACATAGTTGTGTACGACTCTTCATGATTATCAAAATATGACTTGTGGTCATGATATGGAAAATCCACTAGTCATCCTGAAATGTCCAAATCCACAACTAAAAATAGTTAACAACCTTTCAAGAAGTAGAATAAGGAATTTTCACATCTAAATTCCCCTCAACCAAGTCAACAAACCAATAACCAAGTGGTTGCTATAAAGACGCAAAATTCTTTTGGCGATAGGAATAGAGAGTTCACTCTTCTACTCGATACCCTTCATAATATCATGTTGTAGCTTATTGAAAAGAATATGCTTACCTTACCTCCTATTAAATAGCATGATCCTAATATACCATTTCTCATAGGATTTCGATTAAATTCTTATTGTCACTACCACTGAAAAAATAGACATGGTATGGAATATTATGTCTTAAACATCTTGCGAAAGACCTTATTGACAATAATCAACTTCAAATTGAGGGTGTGAATGATCAAGGTAATAAGTCCATAGCCCCTCCTAGCCTAAATTTATAAATCTTTACCAATCTCATGTCAAAGCACACTATTTCATTTGTCAAAGCTAGTGAAACCAACAACAATGTGATGAATGTTGACATGGATGATGAAAAACTAAAAGATGAAAATGAAGTAACATTTAAAATGGTAGAATTTATCAAAGTTAGACCTCATAATGGCTTATCTAAAAAGCCTCTTGATATTTCTTTCTCACAAAATGGCATACTTAAACATGCACTTGATGGTCCTCTTTACATAGTTGGTTGAATTAACGACAAGCCTACTAATGGGATATTAATTGATCTCGTTTGTGGAGAGAATGTGATCACTAAATAATTCCTATTCATACATGAACTTTATCAAGATACATATGATAAACTAAAATCATCGATCAAGATGCATAATGGTTTTTTTTGTCCTACGATAGGCTCAATAGATCTCCCTTTAAAATTTGGACTGAAAACATTAAATGTTTCATTCACCATCATCCAACAATCAGACCAATTTCGTGTGAAGTTAGGCTACCCATGGCTTCTCTCCATGTATGTCCTTCCCTCGGTTGTGCATAAATTTTTAAAGTTTCCATTTGGAAATGATATATGTATTGTGCATCATAGTGGGTTTAATCTTGCATCTTCTTGAGGGAACCTTTTCATTAGATTTCTTTTGGCCTAAGCCTATGGAACCTATTAAGCCTCATGAGGAATTTTTTACAAATCCTATCAAAAGTTCAAGGAAAAGCATATGGTAGATTTATCCCTTCAAAACATGCCTCAACCTATGACTTAACCACCTATCCTTGATAAAACAATGATTGAACCGAAATCCCTTCCAAACATCCAAGACAAAACTATAAAAAATCCTCCTATGCTTTCCTATAAGAGACCATGAGATAACCAAAAAATTCTTGATGTGTCTCCTAAATTCTAACAAGTTTACAAAGATAAAGATAAAATGGTTGAACAAAATCGTATGGTTCCTTTTGTTCCTCCCTAAGGAAAGAGAAGAAACCTATGATTGACAAACCTACTCTTACATAAACACAAATTGACAATAGATTGAAATGAAATTGAAGTTCTAGAGAGCATAGGTGTAGACGTCATGCTATTTCTCATATGTTAGAAACTAATGAACACAAGAATAACATAGAAAATTAAAATCTGAACTTACCTAAAGCAATGCATGATGATTCCATACCCTCATTGCAACATAAAGAAGAACCTTTGAGAGACATTATCAGTCAACCTGCCATTGTGATTAATCTAGATGATGACATGGACATTACAAAGATTGTTGAACAAGTGCATAATGAATTGAATACATCATTTTCCTCTTCTATGAGCTTAAACAAAAAATCTCCTAAAAGGAGTGTTGAACTTGGTGCTTCCCTAGTTCAGTACTTGTCATTGTCTCTTTCTCTAGTTGTTTTCCTTTTGTTTATATAGACCGATATTGGGATGCAAATGACTTGCTAAAGGTGACTCACGTGTGCCTTACTAGTATTTTGATTTTTCATGTTTATTTATGTGATTGCATGTGCATAATGTGATCCCCTATGATTTTTTGTTTGATGTATCTCTTTTTGTACATTCCTCTATATGTACCTACTTTCTTCTCTATGCCATAAATTTTTTATCTTTTTTATTTGTCTTGTGTTTTCATTTTGCAGATGATGCAAGGAATTGAGATGTTTAGGTCTCTTCCATGTTGACCCAAACGGTTTCCTTTATCTTTTTCATTTTTCTTGTGCTTTCCTTTTAGGGATGATGCAAGGTGTTGATACATTTAGGTCTCTTCCATGTTGACATGATTTTTTTTTTTTTTGTTTTCACTTTGTATATGTCATTCTTCCAGTTCTATGAGTATTTGGAGAATGATGATAGTTTTGAGCTCTCAAAAAACATTGTAGCAAAGACATACTGACTCTGAATCCATATATCCCTTATGTATTTCTAGTGGAAAACCATCCCTCCTTGTTGATGACGTGGCTTTATTTTAGAAACATATGACTTGGCATAGGGTTTTCTGAGGAAAGATCTCATGTCTTAGAAAAAGCATTGGCTACTTTAAAGCAGTGGCTCACAACAATGGTGTTAGCAACTACTTTAATGTGGGGGCATACATTGATGGCATCTTTTGACATTTTTCATATTTCATGGCATGATTTTCTTTTTTCTTGTAACGTTTCCTTTTCTTGGTGGTTTTATGGGGTTTTATGTCCTCCAAGAGCATGATATCTCTAAGCATATGATTTCCCTTAGTGGAATGATGAGAATGAGGCATCCCATAAGTGGAAATATCATATTCTTGACTTGTCCTCTCTTGGAGACATTAGGCACAATGATCCCTAAGAAGAAGACCTTACACAAACGAAGAAAAATTCCCTTTAAAAAAACCTATATACATAAAATTCAAAAGCATTCATAAAAGCATAGCATTGCAGTGCTTTATCAAAGTTGTCAGGAGGACAAATTTGGTATGTTATGGGAGGCTAATATGATTCTCTCATTTTCCACCTCATTGGGATAACTCACATAGTGGACAGCCTAAGTTTCCACTACCCTAGAGTGAGCACACATGTTACAAATAAATATTCTATATATGTGTTCCACATCATGTTGGATTATCGAAGGTTGATCCTTTTTCTTGGACAAACAACCACGTTCCACATGATGTTGGAATGATCGAAGCTTGATCCTTTTTTTCCTTTGCTTTTATTGGTCTTTAATAGGGTATGACTATGTATCTTTTTTATTGCTACATACTTAAAAGTCTTGAATTTCTACTTTAGTGTGATTTTGACATGTGGGAAAACTCTCACTAAAGTAGGGTCAAAATGTGGCATCAAAAAAAGTAACCCTTTTTAGGCTTAGTTTGGGAATGAATAATTAATGATAAAATATAATTAATTGTTCCTTATTTAGGGTGTTGTAAAGTGTTTTCTTATACATTCACACTAATCTAGGGATTTATTAATTAATTAAGGTTAATTAGAGCTTAATTGGCCCCTTTAATTCAAATCCAATTCTTTATTATTGCATTTTTCAAGGATTTATCCTAACACTCATTAATAATATTGCATAAAATCCAACATGGCAAGGTTCGAGTCCTAGAAAACTATGCTAGGACCCATTCACCCATGGTGGCGAATGGGTCATCCTTACCTGGGACCCCATTTTTTTAACAGATTTATGGTGGGATTTCAGTAATATTTCACCTCCCCGAAGCTTCGTCCTAGAAAATTATGCTAGGACCCATTCACCACTTTGAGCGAATGGGTCATCCTTACTTAGGAAACCCCCTATTGAACTTATTTGTGGCAGGATTTAAATGAGTTTGAATCATAGATCAGATTTCAACTTGGATTAGTTGAATTTCGGGGTTAAACCTTAGATTTAGTGGGTGATCCCACAATAGTGGTTTACAATTTTTGGCCAAACTAGACACTAAAATTATTATTTTTAACTAAATCTTCACATTTGGGCACCTATAGTGGCTAAACCATGAGGAATTTGAAGATGATGAAAACTAGAGTCTCGTCACTTTTTTTTCTATAGATTCTAAAAATATTTTTTTCAATTTTTTTGGAATCAGATTGCATTCCTTTTTCCGTCTCCCATGAAAACTAGTTTTTTTTCAGAAAACAACATTTGTAAAAAGTGATGCACATTGTATAATGCATAAATTTTTTGCCATGAAACATAAAATTCTAATTATTTCGAATTTAAATTTGTAACTCCGATATCTAGTGCTCCCACTTGGTTAGATAGTTTTTTATTGAATATTTTTTCTTTAATCAAGTTTCGAAGTCAAACCAATTACAATTTAGACATAGCATGACCGTATAACACGTAATTTTTTTTGTATATATCCATTTTTATTTATTTTTGTTGGATCAAGAACTTCAATATTTGTTGCACTCATATTTTTCAATTTTTTTTGATAATCTGCTATTTTTCCACATGTGTAGAATAAAGACCTTCATTTTCGATGAAAAACCTATGTTTAATAAAACTAAAAAACAAAAACATATTAAAACTATATTTGTTAGATAGCTCATTTTGATGACTACCATAATCATTTGAAATAAATCTTAAATGAATTCATTTGATCCCCCAAAAGGTAAATCAAAAGTGTTTTTTTATCAGCATTTTGATAGGTGTAAAGGAGACTCATTTATAGGTATGGTTTAAAACTAGTGAGGTTATATCCAAGGGGGTTTGACCTAAGGTGGTTTGATCAAAAATGGAACTTTTTAAGGTTTAAATCATTATATTTTCTAAAAATATGTGATTTTAGCAAAAATCAGTTCCTCTCAAAAATTGTAAACCAGTTTTGTGGGATCACCCTACTAGTATAAATATAAGGTTAATTCACATAGTTTTATCTAAGATTTTCAAGAGAGAATCCTAATACTTCACAAGAGAATTATAGAGAATTTTCAAAATAATTTTAAGGACATTCAAAGGAAAATTATTGAAGTTATATTGCAGCAATTCAGGATCATATCATCATGTCAAAGGCATAGTGCATCAAGCATGTTGTTGAGCTAGTGTGTTTATGTAGCATTCAAGATCCAAGTTAAGCATTGTTTCACATCCAATTCAAGATCAAAATATACATTCTACATGGCCACTTCATGTTACTTTTTAGATTTACATTCCACGACATCATCCATGGTATCATTGTTGATGTTTCATGATTCATGTTCATATTTCATTATTCCATCACAAGGTTTAATCACCTAAACAAGGTTTGACAAAGGAAAACCCCTATCCTCTGATAATCAACAATTTTTTCTTCTTTGATGTGTGATTATATTTTTATAGGTTGAAAGTCAAGTGGAGAATGAGATTGAAGCAAAATTGTCAATTGAAAAGTTTCAAATTTGTCATCTGCATTGCAAGATCACAAAAATTTGTCTATAAAATTTGTTTTAAACTTTCGTGAGCTAGTCACCTAGGATCTGGAAGTGCAAACATTAAAGAAAAAAACCTAGAAATCAGTTTTTAGAAACCCTAATAGGGATCCATTCACCATTTTGGGCGAATGAGTCCTTAGTGACCTCAAAATAACACTTTTTCAACAAGATACACATTTTTCAGGCTTTCAAAACTTCCCTTATTTATTTTATAATAGTTAGGATTGATTTTTGATTATTATTAGCACCATATCATATACATAATTGTATTTTTCATAGCACAAATTAGTCATTCATCATATTGTTGATTCATTTTGGTGAACCCTATTTTTTCTATGAAATTATAATATTTAATGGATGATCAAAGAAAGTAAGAGGATGCATCTGAACATCTATATTTTTTTAAAGGTATAAAATAAAGAATGGAATATTCTTGAGCTATCAAAATTGAAAAAGTTTATGTGAACCAGAGGAAACAAAGCAACACAACAAGCCCTAAATAGAAAGAAAATAAACCTTTACTTTGCCTCCCAATGCACCTTGAGTTTAACAATACCTTATATAGCACACCAAGGTTATGAATTTTCTCAAGTTATGTGGGATTATGTGATTGAAGTTATTTGTATTTTCTCATTCAAGAACCATAAAGTTGCATTCAAGGTAGTAGATCCACAAAATGGACTCTAAGAGGGTCCATTTATAGATTTTGATGATAGATAATAAAGAGATAAGATTATATTTGGATAGAAATGGTTGGGTTTGCATAGGAAGCTTTAGAGAGATGAGGAGACTCTGAGTGCCACCTTTTGATAAGTGTACTTAGATATTACAATGATCAAGTGGATTTGCATGGCCAACATTATCTTAATTATAATGAAAGATTGAGATTGAAAGTTCTTATGATGTGTAAGAATCACCATGGGGATGTGTGATTGTGACATGTGTGATGATCACATGAGGATGTGATATTTGACAAGTGAGAGGTATCTGTAAGGTAAGGGGACCAACCACACCAAGGCTCCAGGTCATGGAGAGACAAGAGTGGAGGGTTGCCCTATCTTACCTCAAGCTAAGTAGGTGTTTAAGTCAAGGATAGAGAATGAATTTTTAGATGAGATTAGCTGAGCTAGTTTCTAGAATCTGAACTGCACCTTAGACAACTCTCTGCCCGAGGACAACAGTGCAGAATTGGGACAATAGCATGATGAGTTGGCATCTCTCTAGTGCATTGGCATTCGTACAACAAAAAAGTGAAAGGTACAATATGGAAAGATGAAAACCTACTGACAAGCAATTAAATAACATTTTGTGAATTGAACAAAATAATAAAGTATAATAATTACTATAGAAATGATAAAGGTGATGGAGAAAGAAAAGGTTGCAACTCACTGAAAATATAGCTTGCTAGCAAGCTCCACGTGTATTCGTACCCACACACAGCCAAGAGAGAAAAATGTTGGGACTATATATGGGTTTGCCTCAGTCAAACCCTTGCTTTGGTGTTTCCACCTCCATAGATAGCTTGAAAAGCCATGGTATACAAAATGTGATAAAGAGAACAAAGGAAATAAATTGAAGAGTAAGAAAGGCACTATTCTACGTAAATCAACAAGCAATATCACCTTCTCAATCAAGGTTACCTCAAGCATGTAGGAGAAGAAACAATCTTGGTAAAGTCTATACTGCCGCAACAACAAAGTAGTCACTCAAGACACCAATTTGTAGCTCCAAAGGAAAAAGTGCAGCAAGATGGATGGAATTTCTCAATGGAAATTCTATGAAAATGCTAAGAGAATGAAGTTGAATGCTTAAGAGTTCAAGAATTTCTAAAGAGATGAAATGATAGTTAAAATTATACATTTGAAGCAAGATCAGGAGGGAAAGAGTTGTTTTCAGGTCAGCTTGTCAACATAGAGGCATTACACTTCATGGCCAATGGAGAGTGTAATGTCCTTGTGGACTTTAGAGATAAGAATCTATTAGGGATGACAATGTGCCACGTAGACATCCATGTGTTGTGCTCACATCTTTGAAGAAAATTACCCCACTGACACATAGGAAAAATGCCAAGTGGATGCAAGGCAGGTGAGTGATGTGGAATTTTGTATTCGGGTTTGATTTTTCTAAAGTAGGAAATGAAAAAGGGGAGTTTACATGAGGAGTGTAAATTCACTCCTATACATTTTCCCCCAACTTTAGCAAGCATGAGTGTCATAAAATGTTCGGTAAAGTAGATCGAAGAGTTTAGGAATGTATACCTGAATCATTGAGGAAGAATACCATAATCTATAGAACTCGAAAGTACAGGGAAGGCAAAGAAATCCATAGCTACTCTCTCCTAAGGAGGTTCAAACAAAGGACTATGCATATTGTCAGAGCTATAGAGTTGATCAAAGTACATTGACGATCCACAGACCAACAATGGACAAATCCCCACAGGATGCAAGCGCTTCATAGACCCTCAAACCTGCAAAGAAGGAATTCTCCCAAGTACTCTCTCATGAAGGAAGCCAAATGTGAGGGAAGTCCATAAAATCAGAAGGGAAAGCATTTTCATAGGTGCTCCTGCAAAACAACATGTTAATCCACAGATAAAACATGCTAGAAAAAAAACAACCGTCATGTAGGCAAACAAGCAGACAGTCACAAATTGAAGGAAGGGCTTTCAAAGGGATCTCTCAGGAACCATTCAAAAGAAAATGGGTCCACTCAAGGGATAGACTATTTGAAAGTACAAAAATAATATTTGTAATTCAACTCAACATCAATGAATCCTTTTGAAATATTTTCACTTCATCAAGAAATTCAAAAGTAAGAAAATTCCCCCTTGCGAGGGGAAGGTCCCATAGGAAAATTTTCTCCCTCCTTGGAGGAAAGCTCTTCAAGTTATTTCTTTGTAAATCCATGATGAAGGAAACATGTTCTACTAGAGGTCAAAGTTGAGAATGTGTTTTTCGAAAAAAAATTGAAAATATTTTCGAGAAAAGATTCACTGGCCACTGAATAATTTTTTTGAAAATCAAGATTTACATGATATTCCCCCCTTAGGATGGTGTGTGCTTAATGTAGAGGCACATTACATCCTAAGGAGAGAAAATAAAGAATGAAAAAGTGATGTTGTGGCTCACGAAACATAGCCAGATGTAACCATGGTAATGTCGCACATGCGAGGGACAACACATGAGCACCACATCACAACTCAAGCAAAGAAGAGAGAAAGATACACACAAAAATAACATGATACACAAGGGATAGGGGTGATTTGATATTTTGGGGTCAAAGCTACTCATAAATATGTATAAGTATAAGAATAGTATATAAATAAACTATCATCAGCCCCTAGTATATCAAACCATGTGAAGAAAGCATGAGAAGACAAATAAAAAATGAAAAATTGGGTTGAAACATGGAAGGGAAGCCTAAATGCCCCCAACACTTTGCATCATCCCCAATTTTCAAAAATTAAAACACATAACTAAGAAAATATTGATGCAACAAATAGAGGAAGTTTTATGACATATAACACTCCTATATCCAAGCACTTACGAGGGTGAAAAGGGTCATCCAAGGAACACATAACACAAGCATAGGGGAACACAATACACACATAAAATCTACACTAGAGATAAAGAAGAGGTGTCCCCCTAGCACTCATCAACCAAGAGGTCATTGACCTCCCAATCTAGATCATTATACGGGGAAGGAAGAAGATCCTAAAAGGGAAATATGTCAAGGGGGAACCCTCTAACCCTCCCACAATAAGAGACAAGGAATGAGACTCTTTAGGGTCTCCTCCACTCAATTCCTATAGGGAAAAAATCAATGACTTTGCGAAGATTGTTGAAAGGGCCAAAACCTTGTCCAAAGAGTTAAACATGTACTTCACATGAGTGCCATGTGTTGCTTCAATGGATGAGGGAGGCGACACCCAAGAGTCATTGCTAGGCTCACCAAGAGACTCGAGAGCAGTGAAAAAATTTGGTGACGTCAAAACTTCCTCCATCACCAAGAAAAAACATGCTAACATGATGGAACCCCTATAAATGCTTTGTGTTCCATCAATTGTTTTTGAAAAATTTGGATAATCTCATGCCCCTAGGCTTAGGATTTTGTCTATCATCATTCCTTATGGTTTTTAATGCTAAAACCTTCTTAAAAGCCCTTAAGTCAGATGCCCTTTGGAGTGTTATATTTATTTGTTGACTTGCAATGGCCATTTCTGGTCATGATAGAATCAACTTGAGTCACTAAAATCTATTTGATAATCGAACCCTCATGGTTAGGATCTTTTTCTACCTGTTGCTAAATAGTTTCACATGCCTAGGTCCATGAGATTTATTTTATTTTACAAGGTTGATTAATCAGCCTTGTTTGGCCTTTACATCCTTTGCAAGAAGAGGTTATCTATCTATTAAGACCTTGTCCTATATTATCCAAGGAATTCCCTTTTGTTAAATTTTTTTTAATGCATGTTCCTATTTCCAGTCACTTGAATCATCGCTCATCGCTGAAGTCATTTATATCACCAAGTTATTTTCAGCGATGAGTGATGTGCTTTGGGGTCCTTCTCGTATCACCTGTCATTGAATTCCTTTGGTCCCTTGGTATAATTCAAATGATACATTACAAATATTGTCTTTTCTTTGTGTCACATCATCGTAGAAGTATTTCATGGTCTTTCTTAGTTTTTGCATGAGTGATGGGAATGGATTAAGGGGAGCAGTGTAATCTTGCCACATGTTTGAATTTGGTGTTGTCGTTGGGTTTACTCATTGTTGAAAGAACTATCAACCCCAAGTTGGTTATTGTGATGTGTGAGGGCATGTGGACATATTATGCCATCATTGAAAAATCCTCCTTACAAAAATACAAATTTTGCCTTGTCACCTTTCAGCAACAAGGGATAAAGGATATACCAAGGAATATTCCCTTCAGTGGGGAGTTCTTTCTCATCACCAAATTTTGAAGATGGATTAAGTGCATTATTGTGATGAGCAACAAAGTGTAGAAGATATGGTGAATATGTGGGTGACTACGTGGTAGCTTTCTAAGATATCATCGTTGTTTCTACATACGAATAAAAAGGAAAGTGGTGATGCTTGAGGAGCATTATTGATTATGTTTTAAATAAAAAATGATCGACGACCAAGATTCAAATTTAAGTAGTTGGTTGTCAGCTTGCTCATGTGAGCCTCCTCCAAACATTAATGGCGACACACTCTAGTTGCTCGACTTAATGCAAATTGTCTGTTGTTTTATTTCACCATTTGTAGACATCGAGAGTTGAGAAATTGGTTTTAAGCCAGAGAAGAACCGTGTGAGTTTAAGGGAAGTAATTGCAAAGATATTGAAGTAATTTTCCTAGGTAAGTAGGTGTTCATACCTACTCTGTTTCAATTATGCATAATTTATCTTGTGAGTTTTAAATTCCTCAGGTGGTGAGAGTTTTATCATTTACAATTTCTATTTAGGTTGGTAAGAATTGTGTGGGTCAAAGGGTTTTGTTATGCAAAAATAGTTTGGAGACATAAACTAGTGAGTTTTCCTACAAGTGAAGGTTCGCTAGCTCTTTTTTTTTTTCAGTGAGAATGAGTAAGTCTGGTGAGTCCCTCTAACAAGTTAGGAGATCTAAGAGGATTATTATTCTTGAACCTCAGGATGACATGCCTGAAATTAAACAAGGAACGTCGGGAGCTCCTGTAGAGCCAAAGGAGAAGAGGGGAGCCCACAAGAATTTTGTGAAGGGTTGTGTCAAGAGCACTTACAACCTGAGGAGTAGGGTTGATGTTCATAACTAGGGTGAGTTTGGTGGGAAATTGGTTAAGTCTTGTGGGAAGAGGAAGAATAAGTACCACAAGGCTTATGATTATTATATGGGGAGGCACAACTCTTCCATGGAGGATTTGGTTGGTCCTTTGAGTGATGAAGTAGATACTGACCTAGAGTACAACCATTACCTTCTCACACTGGAAGGTTGAGATGATTCTGATGATGGAGGGGTAGTAGCTTCTCCATTTTTTACAAAATCACAGAGGGGATGTGCCTACTATGATTCTAAAGAATTAGAGTAGCACCCCGGTTCTATGTTTTTGTTTTTGATGACACCGCTACCACAATGGAGGGGTTGTCTTTTTCAATAGGAATATAAGTTTTTCTGTTGGGTGCTGATGTGGATTGGAGGTTTTGGTGTTGTTACGACAATGAATGTGCCTTTTGGAAGGTTGGATAATCTTCTATGATGGATGGATTTTTTACTTTTGCTTTCCCCCCACTTTGCAATGTCCAAATATAACCGTTTGGGGGAATTTTTGAAATTGAAATGAAAATGCGTGTCAAATGTAAATGTAACTGAAATGGTAATTTGTCCTAAAGTTTGTCGCTCCCATGTTTCTATAAATAGGATTTCAGGGCCAGTTATAGGGGTTAAAATTTTCGGTCTCATGTGGTCCAGGTTGAAAATTGAGCTCATGTGAGAGAAATTTGTAAATTCATGCATAGATGAATAGATTAGTATGAGGTCTAGGGTATAATCTTTTTTTAATGAACTTAATTAGTTTTACATTAGCAATAGTATATGAATGAAAATACAAGTTTGAAAGCACATTCTCTCCTATTTATTTTTTCTTCCATATTATAAATAAAATTGATCAAGGATATTTTTGTTTATCTTTAATCATTTTGATTGATTGAATGATTTTGTTTCTACTTTGGCTCAAGGAGTTGATTAAATGGTTAAATAAGATCATAGGTTTGTGAAGTCAAATTTGAGGATTGCTAAATAGTTTTGTTTTTGACACTATGATTTGAATATTGTAATGCAATATGCCAATAGTTTGTAAATATTGGTTTGAATTGCTAGTGTATTATAGATTATTACAAATGTGACTATGTACCCGATGATAACACACTAGTCTATTTGTTTGGTCATCTTGAATGTAAATGAGTCAACCCTACACCTCACCAAGGACACAAAATAAGAATGAAAATCATTTAAACATTTTAACTATAAAACACAACATTACGAATTTATACTTATTCCTTGCTTTAGGTAGTAATTCGCTTAGGGGTCAACCAAATCCTTGAGGGATTTTATCTATTATCATCTAAGAGGAATATATATATTTTCTAATGTTCATGATGAAATGGCAAGGGAATATAATTTGAACATTGTTGGGTTCACCCTCCTAGGTTTCACAGAGCCTAAAGAGTAGAAGTAAGGGCCTAGTAATCCTTACTTGTTTGTTAGGAAATCCTTATCAGTGTTTCTCATTGAATTTTAGCATGTTCATAGGCATCTGGTGAGATTAAGTTTGGTTCAAAAAAATAACCAACACTAAATTAGTACCACCTTCTAAAGAAAATGGACTCCTCTTTCACCCCCATTGCTAGTAGGGCCATCCTCCACCTTCTTCTTCGTCAGAGGATGCGAGATCCCCATAGATGAGGCAGAAGGTGCATGAGAGGAGGAGAAAACCACAACAAACACCACCAAGGTGTTTGACATGTCCATAGGTTTTGAGAATAATGGGATGTTTGGGAGGGACATTAGGAGAGGTGGCTCGACTAAAGGAACAATAAACACTTGCACTTTTTTAGGGTTAGGGGTGTTTACGCTTGCAGTAGAAGCCAAAAGAAGCATTAAGGCTAGCTAAATTGAAGAAGAGGGGATGAAAAAGGACACAATAGAAGACCCTAGAATAGGGGTAGTCAACTCTCCTTCCTTTCTCTTCAAAGTGACCTTCTCAGTGACCAAAGCCTTTCATTGGTGCTTAGAAGGCTCCTGCTTAGTCATTAGAGTATCCATCATGGTCATTTCTAGAAAAGGAAATGACCTCTTTACAAGAGTAGGAGGGAGAGTTTAAAAGGAGGCCAAAACAATAGCGAGGGGAGTCGACTCTAACACCTCAATGGTGGGCCTCTTCCCATTCACTGCCTTGGGAGTAGGAGTAGTAGGATGTCGCTAAGGTCGAGACATAGAGGACCCCCCATAGGGAGCCTTCTCCTTACCATAATTCTAGGTCAGAGGCCCGTGGGTAAGGTAGGAAGGCCGGATACCTAAATCTTAGCCTTACACCAAGCAGGTACCATCAAACTCCTTATGCAAAAGCCAGGAATAGTTACCCAAAACTCCTCTTTGGGAAGAGAGGTAGAAGTGGCACCTTGAGGATGGGAAAGATTCTCCTTTCCCTTTTGACAGGGGGAGGCAGCTTGTTTTTGTAATGCAAGAGGAGGCACTTTCGATTGTCTTTTTCCCCCCAATTTTGTACTTTATGTAGGGTGATCCCACAATGTTGGTTTACAATTTTTGGGAGATTCTGATTTTTGCTGAAATCGCATATTTTTAGAAAATGTAATGACTTAAGCCTTAAAAATTTCCATTTTAATGATTCAAATTGAAGAGGGTTTGATCCAACCACCTTATATCAAACCCCCTTGGATAGAACCCCACTAGTTTTAAACCATACCTATAACGGAGTCTCCTTTACACCTATCAAAATGCTGATAAAAAATGACTTTTGATTTACCTTTTGGCGGATCAAATGAATTAATTTTTTTATATTTTTTTTGTAATTATGTAGTCCTTATTATAAGCTTCCCAAAAAGTATAATTTTAAATAAATTTAATTTTATTATTATATTTATTTTTTATTTCTTGTGAATGTAGGTTTTTCACCAAAAATCAAGCTCTTTGTTTTGCACATGTGGAAAATAGAAAATTATCAATTTTTTTTGAAAAATATCAGTGCACTAGATACTAAAATCCTTGATCCAACCAAAAAAAAAAGAATTTCGATACATACAATTTTTTTTATGTTGTATATAGTCTGCCTATGTCTCCATTGTAATTGGTTTGACTTTGAAACTTGATTAAGGATAAATATTCAATAAAACACTATGAAACCAAATGAAAGCACTAGATATTGTAGTTACAAATCTAAATTCGAAAAAATTAAAATTTTATCCTCCATGGAAAAATATTTATGTTGTATACGGTGAGCATCACTCTTTAAAAATGGTGTTTACTGAAAAAAAAACTAGTTTTCGAATGAGATGGAAAAAGAAGTGCAATTTGATTCCAATAATTTAAAAAATATATATATTTATAATCTACAGATAAAATGTCACAAATCACTAGTTTGCATCATCTTCAAATTCCTCGCGGTTTAGCTGCTATAGGTGCCCGAAAGTGAAGATTTAGTTAGAAAAAATTAGTTTAGTGTCTAGTTTGGCTAAAAATTGTAAACCAATATTGTGGGATCACCCTGTAATTTTTGTAATGAAGGTTTGTTCTAGGAGGGAGCAGACTGACCGGGGCAAGCCAAAAATGGTCTAACGAATAACCCCCATGGGATACCAATGGATGATATCTAGTGTCATGTACAACGTGCACGTCACCTTTGTGAGAAAACTTTAAACATTTGTGAATAATGGAAGAGATTCCATTCATATAAGCTAGCCACTAGATGCCCAACTTTACCCTAAACAAATTAAATTTTGAGATAACATTAAAGGTCGTATCTACAACCCTAGGTCCAACTAGGATGAAAAGAATTATAGAGCCATACAGATTAAGAGAGAGACCTTCATGCGTATGTATGGTAGACTTTGTTTCCACATATTCCTCACTCTATAGAGAATTTAACCATAATGTTTGTTCCGTAATAACATTTACTCGGCTTGCATAATTGTTAGAGTAATAAGTTATTTCACTAATTGTTAGAGCTTCTATAATTTTTAGAGTAATAAGTTATTTCACTTAATTAATTTAATCATATTGGTTAATTAATTAAGTCACTTATCACTTTAGTTTTACTCAAGCTAAACTTAGGCACATTAATCATTAATTATTTATTAATTATTAAGTGTGTACACTAGGGTTTCCTTTTAGGGTTTGATCTCCTTTCTTAAGGATTGATCTTATTGTAATTATTCATTCTCTTAATGCATTTTTCTGCGTGAGGCTTTCAGAGCATCTTTGTTGTTCTAGAACACCTTTATTTCTTTGTGATAGGTTATTGCTTGCAAGTGTTCACTAGGGTCTTTGAGGTTGGTTTATCAACTTCTACATGGTATTAGAGCTTCAGATCTGCAGCTATCTATTCATTTTTTGAAGGATATTTCATTACACTGATGTTTAAGTGTGGGGGTTTGAAGCTACGATAGTTTTTTGCTAGATCAGAGGGTTTTTCCATTATTTTTTGAGAAATTTTGACATTGATCTCTCAAATGGTGCATGCTGGTGCAAAACGGACATCACGATTGCCCTCAAAAGGCCCAAAAACCCCTATTATCATATAAAATATGATTGTGTTTTCTGAAAATTGGTTTTTTTGTGTTTTTGGGGATTTTCAAAAAATGTTGCCAGAAAAATCCATATGATTGCATAGATCTGTACGAATGCCTCGATTTTTGTGCCATATTTTTTGGTGTCCAAAGGATTTTTGAGCTACCTCTATTATTGTACTATTTTGCCTCAATTTTTGTGACCTCTCGATTTTCGTACTACCTCGGATTTCATTCCATGAAGGTATTGTTGAATATTTTATTAATTTTTTAATCTTTAAATTAATAAAATATTTGGTTTAAAGCCAAAATGAGTTGTTTTAGTAAAATGGTCGTATCTTGAGCATACAAAGTTTTTTTTTCTAAAACAAGATACCATTGGAAAGTAAGTTCTGGGCACTATCCAATGGTACAAATTTGATTTTCCTGTTTTTCTTTTTTGATGCTTTTTTCGGCCTCCGAAATCAGAAGTAGCTGTTTTCACTCCGGGAGGTGTAACTTTTGCATCCGCACTCCATTTTGCACAAACAAATAGGCGTCAGAAAGCTGGTTCAGTTTTCTACATAGATCTTAGACCTAATTTTCCAGAATTGTTTACCAAGTATCTAATTTTTTGTCATATCTCATATTTTACTTTCTTGGTTATTTTCTTTGGAAACGTGCAATTCAGGCTATTTTTTTGTGATCAAAGCAACTTTTTTTTGCTTTGAGAGTATATACTATTGTTTTTTGTCATGGATTCACATAATATTGCACCCCTTACTCCATTCAACTACTTTGGTTGGAAAAAATAAATGGATATTTATTTGATGCATAAAGGGTTGTACAAAGTGACCATGGGTACAAAAGTTTAACCTGCAGGTGCTGCTGAAAAGAGAAAATGGTCTAATAGGTGTGATGAAGATTTTGGTACTTTATGTCTATTTATTTCTCCTGATATTCTTTTCCATGTTGAGTCTTGCAATATACCCCATTAGATTTGGACTACTTTAGGGTCTTTGTTTAGGAAGCAGGATATTATGAGAGGATTCTAATTGAAGAATGAGCTTATTGGCTTAAATCCTAGGGATTTTGACAGCATCCAAGAGTTCTTCACTAAACTCAAGTCTCTTAGATTGAATTTTACATAGTGTGGTATTCAGAAGCAGGACTCTCAGTTTGTATTGTCCATTCTTTCTAAGCTTGGACCAGACTATTCAATTTGTGTATCTACCTTTTATGCCACTAGGGATGCTCTTGGTACTCAATTTACTATACCATCTCTTGATGACTTTTCTTCATCTCTCACTCGAGAGAAAGCTAAGTTGGCTAGCATGGGCAAGTTGAAACCTTCTAAATCATAGGCACTCATTACATCTCAGGGGCACACATATTAGGAGGCTTCCAGTGGCAAAGGAAAGAAATAGAAACAAAAGGATTCCCACTCTCATGAGCAACAAAGGGATTCCTCAGATTCATCCTCCTCTTCTAAGGGGAAATCATCTAAGAAGGAGAAGGTTACATGTGCATATTGCAAGAGGGAAGGACATGCAAAACATAGTTTCTATAAGAAGGACATTGATGAGCTAAAGCATTTTCTTCATAAACATCAGATTGATTTTCATTCTCAGATGTCTGCATCATCTCCTTCCCCTCAATCTTGTTCTTTAGAATAGTCTGACAGGGGCACAACTAGTTTAAATACTTCATGAAGGGAAATGCTCTTTGTGCTTATTCATGTCATGGATCAAGGAGATGGCTTCTAAATTTAGGAGCATCTCATCATATGGAATATTCATAGTTTATGTACACTTCATTTGAGCCTTGCCCTGTGTCTCCTATTTTGACGGAAAATAATACATACATGAGTGTTACTGGGAAGGGGTCTATTAGTTTTTGGGGCAACATTTTTTAGGATGTCTTTCATGTTCCTCATTTGATGAACAACCTTCTTTCCATATATCAGATCACACATGGAGGCAATGGGAGATTTGTGGAGTTCACACCTGATTCAGTTATCATCAGAGACTTGGAGAGTAGAGCGGTTATTGCTACTCGGGTGGTGGATCTCTAATGTAAGTTGTATTCCTTTGCAGATTTTCCTTTTGATGGTGCTTCTGTTACTACAGTTTTTCACCACACTTCTAATGTGAAGCCTCATATAAAGGAGACATTTGGCTTCTTGAACCTTGGTGTTCTCACTTCAGATCCAATTCTTGAGCCATCCATTCCATCTCCTCCACCTCCTATTGCGGTTGTTGATACTTCTATGGCTACAGATGTGGTTACTTCTGTTTCAGTGCAACAGGACCTAGTTGATCATTCATCTTTGAAGATTTCTCTTTAGTCTTCACCTACTTTGAATTTTTCATTGGTTGAGGTCACACCTTCTTCTATGGAGACATCTTGGGCTACACCTGATTCACCTTTAGAGATTGCATTCATGAGGTTTCTTCCCTCTCACTTCTTTCAAGAGATATGGTTTCTTCAGTATTTTTTGAGTTACTTCATTATGGTGGGGCGATGTGGTCTCTTTCTTCCTCTCTTCTGAGGGGGTTATTTCATGTATCTTTGTGATGGATGATGTCCTTGGGGAGTCTTATGGAGTCCTCCATCTTTCATCACTTATTTGTTTTTTGCATTTTATTTTGGGGAGGAGTTTTGTTCCCACATGGTTTTTTCCTTTTCCCTATTTGGTTTAGTTTGTGTTGCATTTGTACATGGGTACTTGATCAGGCCTTGTTTCCGAGACCCATCTTTTCTTTCATGCATCTTTTCCTAGTGTTTTAGCTACTTCCTAAGTTCATCTTAAGAGGTGGTGTTAGAGTAATAAGTTATTTCACTTAATTAATTTAATCATATTGATTAATTAATCAAGTCACTTATCACTTTAGTTTTACTTAAGATAAACTTAGGCACAATAATAATTAATTAGCTATTAATTATTAAGTGTGCACACTAGGGTTTCCTTTTATGGTTTGATCTCCTTTATTAAGGATTGATCTCATTGTAATTATTCACTCTTAATGCATTTTTCTGCTTGAGGCTTGCAGAGCATCTTTGTTGTTTTGGAACATCTTTCTTTCTTTGTGACAATTTATTGCTTGCAAGTGCTCACTAGGGTCTGTGAGGTTGGTTTATCAAATTATACACTTTTAACATTTGTGAATAATGGAAGTGATTCCATTCATGGAAGCTAGCCACCAGATGCCCAACTTTACCCTAAACAAATCAAATTTTGAGATAACATCAAAGGTCATATCTACAACCCTAGGTCCAACTAGGATGAAAACAGTTATAGAGCCATACAAATTAAGAGAGAGACCTTCATGCATATGTATGGTATACTTTGTCTCCATATATTCCTCACTCTATAGAGAATTTAACCATAATGCCTCTTCTGTAATAACATTTACTCGGCTTGCATGGTCAACTAGGATCCTTGTCACAATGTTTCCATTGAGGCGAGTTGGAATGTATAAAGTAGCGGGCTTATCATTCAAGAGAAAGTCCTGCAAAGTGAAAGTCACATCTTGTGAACCAGTTGTAGGCTACAGGGGAGGAGTAATAAAAACCATGTTAATGTACGTCGAGGGTTGAGGAGAAGCATCAAAGGGGTCAATAATCAAGTTAGCAGAATGGGATGAAAATAGGTCTGTGTAAATCTGCAACTCACTATTGGCCTTCACTACCAACTTATTCACATTTTGTTTCTTCCCATCAAGATGGATGGTACCATCATCAATGCGATCCTATATCTCATGATGCAGGCGCATGCAACACTTGGTATCATGATCGTTAACATGATGGTACTGATAAAAAGAATTCACATTGTACTAGTTAGGATAAGGCTCCTTTAGAGGTTGAGGGTTTTATAAAGCTATGATCTTATCCCTTAATGACTTTTGTAAGATGGAAGAATAAGATTCTGCTAACTTCATAAACTTCCTCTTGCATCTAAGATCATGATCATTATTCATAATGACTACATTTGTAATAGCTTAAATACCTTTTCTTGAGATAGACACGATATAATTTCCTTCTAAATAGGAGTGCGAGGAAGATCCCATGAATTGAACTACTATTTGTTGATATTCTCATAGTGCAATACACAGATGTGCAAAGGAAGGGTATTTCATTATGGAAAAATTCTCTTGCTAGGCTCGTTATAGGTTGCCTATGAACACCTTTTACACACTAGAGTTGGGCAACAGGTATGAGATCTATGAAAAGAGCACTTGGTATCACACTATGAAGTCAACTATCTTCTTGTTATCCCCTTGCTTACATTAGATGAGACATGAGAAGGTCATCTTCATACTGATGTTAGCCTATAATTGATGGAGAAACTATTTGATGAGCTGATCAAAAGAGAATATAGAATTATCAGGCAAGGAATAGTACCACTCAAGTGTTGTGTCCTTGAGAGATCGAGGGAAGATTTTCACCATTAGGGCATCGTGATGAAAGAAATCCATACACATGGCATTGAAGGCTAACACATGTTTCTGTAGATCTCATCTACCACCATACTTTTCAAACTTAGGAATATCCATTCCTTGAGGGAAAGGAGTACTCAAAATTTCCACCTACAATGGACTATATCAAAAGAAAGGTTTGAAAATAGGTTGGGTGGAGGCTTGAGAAAGGCTCTCTAATTGGTTTTGCATCTGACCAATGTTCTAAAGAAGAGCATTCAGAATAGGGTTAGAGGACAACAAAGGCCCAGTGGAACCTCCTCCAGAACCACTACCACCAAAACCACCTCTAGAACAACCTCCAAAGCCACCAAAGTGACCACCTCCAGAGCCCACCACCGGTAGGACCTCTATCAGAGCCACCTCCACTATTGAAACCACCACCATGGTTTCCACTAGAGCCACCTCCACCAATGCCACCTCCACTACTAGAGCCGCCACCACTCATTCCAATAGAACCTTCACCGCTAGGGGTAATAGGAAGGGTGAAGTTGAAACAAAGGGGTTTTTTACTGGCCTTGATAGTTTGGGGCTTTACAGTAGCAAAGGAAATGTTGACTGAGGGGCTTGTTTTGGCCATACATATAGATGTAGTAGGCATCAATACACCTATTTATTTCTCATAAGCGTAAAACACTTCCCCTCGGGTAGTACCAAACTTGGTGTTATATGAAGGGATGTACACTTCAATCAGATTAGTAAGGTTGCATAAGAACTCTATACCTATCTAATCCTTCACTAATATATATCTCACCTCACTAACAAGCTTAGTGACTCTCGTCATATTCAATGCTTTTTCTAAATGATTTATGAGGTCCAACAACCTCTTGCCTAATGCCAAAATATTTTCTCTAGGAATATGAACAACATCATCCTCATCCATAGATGAAACCGTAGGGGGTGTTGGAGGAGTAGGATCACGAGTGGTATCATCTACAAAACCCATCTAGTCTGTAAAACCTGTGGAAAACCTAGTAGCAAAGTTGGACATGACCTTCATCTTTTCCATCGGTAAGTGTCATATAATTCTCCTAACAGCGTACCCAAAAGTTGTGGACTGGGTTGTGATGCTCATAAACCTTCACAACACTCAGGTTTACCATAGTCATCGGGCATAAGGGAAAAATTCTCAACAAAAACAAGTCGATAGACATTGTTCACATCAGGTTCACCAAAAATGTGAGGTAGGGGGACCAACCAGACCAAGGCTCCAAGTCATAGTGAGTCGAGAATGGAGGGATGCCATATCTTACCTCAAGATAAGCAGGTGTTTATATCAAGGATAGAGAATGAAGATCACTCTCAAGTGCTTCTACCACTGCACTGAGACTAGACAAGCCAATGTTTGAAATTTGAATTACACCTTAGACAACTCTCTACTTGAGGATGGTAGCACAAAATTGGGATAACAGCATCAAGTGCTGACATCTCTTTGGTGTGCTATCGTTCGTACGACAAAAAAGTGAAAGGTACAATATGGAAAGCCGAAAAACCTACTGATAGCCTAGTAAATAATATTTAACAAACTAAACAGAATAATAAAGTATGATAAATGACTATAGAAATGATAAAGGTGATAGAGAAAGAAAAGGTGGCAAGGTGCAACTCATTGAAAATATAGCTTGCTAGCAAACTCCACGCCTAAACGTACCTAAACATAGCCAAGAGAGGGAAATGTTGGGTTTTTATAGGGTTTTCCTATAGTCAAACCCCCTCTTTGGTGTTTCCACCTCCAAGGACAACCAAGAAAGGCACAGTATAGAAAATGCGATAAAGAGAACAAAGGAAAGTAATTGAATATTAACAAAGGCACTATGGTATAGAAATCAGCAAGCAATATCACCTTCTCAATCAAGGTTCCCTCAAGCATGCAGGAGAAGACACAAGCTTGGTAAATTCTATTCTATTGCAACAATGAAGAAGTAGTCCCTCAGGACACCTAATTATAGCTCCAAAGGAAAAAGTGCAGCAAGATGGATGGAATTTCTCAATGAAAATATTGTGAAAATACTAAGAGAATGAAGTTGAATTCTCAAGAGTTCAATAATTTCTAAAGAGATGAAGTGATAGTGAAAATTATGCATTTGAAGGAAGATTAGGAGGGAAAGAGTCATTTTAGAGCTGGCTGGTCGACACAGATTCGTTACACTTCATGCCCAATGAAGAGCATACTGTCCCTACAAAATCTAGAGGCAGGAATCTGTTAGGGACAATAGTGTGTCATGTAGACGTATGTGCATTGCGTTCATGTCTTTGATGAAAATTCCCCCACTAACACATAGGACAAACGCCAAGTGGAAGGAAAGCAGGTGAGTGATGTGGAATTTTCCATTCGGGCTTTGATTTTTCTAAAGTAGGGGATGCAAAAGGGAAATTTACGTGAGGGGTGCAAATTAACTCCTATACAGTATCATGTGTGTGAGTGTTGCATGTGTTAAAATGGAGGTTGTAGATGTTCATTGGGAAATAAATGGTTAATATTTAATGGGAATACTTTTGGAGAAGTGATATGGATATGATAGATGATTAATTATACTAACCATGCTTTAAAATTACACAAATATTTAATTATATAAATTAGTTGAGTTTAGTTAATTAATGATGTGTGAGAAAAAAGATAGAAATAAATAAATAGAATCCATATATTTAATCTTTGAGGACATGGATGATAGAATTAAATAGCTAAATTTTAGATTAATTTATTAAAGAATAAATTTTAGAAGAGCGATTAATTAATTGAATAAATATTCCTAATTTATTTAATTAACTTTAGAAGATTGAATAAATGAATTAATTAGATAATTAAGATTATTGAATTAATATTAGGAGATGAATATAGGTAATTAATTAGATAAATAAAACTTATTTAATTTTGGAATGTTGACATGAATTAGATTGGTTACAATAGAATTGTAAAGAGATGAATAAATGAGTATATAATTTTTCCCTCCTTAAGACATCATTATGAATTTGTAGAATTAATTTCATTTGAATAAAAAATATAGCACATTTTAAGAAAGAAAGGTTGTGATATTTCTTAGTTGGTCAAACCAATCGGTGCATTCAATAATTGTGTTTGATGTGTTGTATCATTAGACATGCTAGTAAATCATGTAGATTATCTTTTCTCTACCTTTAGAATTTGGTAGGAAATGTGGTTATAATTGCCAAGGAATTTCTATATAATTCTATTATTAATTATCTTTTTAGGAGACTATTAGTTGTTGCACCTTATTATATGTTCTACATTCTAATGATGTGTTGAATTCAAATGACTAAGTCTAGGAACCAATGTTTATCTAAATTTAGTATAATTATGTGATGTATTATTTTGGATTGGTGATTCTTTGATCTAGATTAGGACTAGGAATGAGCTTTGTGATTAAAATTATTCTTTCCAATTATTATGTATAGAGTGAATTTTAGTTGATTAATAGATAAAGAAAAATGTGTTATCTAACTTTAGAATAATTTATGACATACATTTTGAGCCTCTCGATGAGGATATTACCTAAGGAGAGGAGTTGGGTAGAACCTCTTAAAATGGGTGGATGATATGATGTATTTGGACCCACTTTCAAATATATTCCACTCAAGGATAACCCTAGAGATCTCAATGTAAAAGAGAAAGAGATCTTAAAAGAGGGTTGTCCTAGGGACTGAATATGATCTAATGAGGGGTTCACCACCAAGTTTAAACTTGGAAAAGACAATAAAATTCTAAATAAAATAAAAAACCCTAATATGATGCAAAATTGAATTAAATGACCTAAAAAATTATGTAAAACAAAATAAAATGTTTCAAAACAGAATGTGTGCACCTGTAAACTTGTAGAGATTGGAAATGCTACTGATCTTCTAAATTTTTTCCTACTAGGACTCATTCACCATTCTGGGTGAATCAGTCCCAGTTTTAGATTTTTGCAGAGGAGTAGGTTTCGGGCAAATGGGTATCCAAATCTACAAAGATCTCTGAAAAAAACCTATAGTGGGACTCATTCACCACTTGTGACAAATGAGTCTAGTTTATATTTTTTGGAAATTTAAAGTATGAATTTGCTCTTCTCAGTCTGCTCAATCTGTTCCTCTAGGTTCCCAGATCCGAAACTTTGATTTCAAGGTTGTAGATGACCTTTTAGTGAAGATTATGACCTTGCAAATGGGGAAACAACTCCAACAAGCTTGTAACCCAATCTTCAATGACCTTCAATTCTTCAAAGCACCTAGATTTGCAATCAGACAAAGAAAGAGAGATAAAATGTTGATTGTTAAGGAATGGGGGTTTGCCTTGGTCAAATCCCTTTTAGGTAATTAAACCAAATGATGAAATAATGAAACAAAGACATGAAACATGAAACATGAACAATGATACCTTGAATGATTCCTTGTAAATGATATTTTTTAAATCTGTAGCTCAAGATGAAATGGCCATGAAGGATGTAGATCTTGATCTTTGACAATAGGAATAGAATAATGATTGATATTGGATCCTCAATGCTACATCACAACACTAGCTTAATAACATGCTTGATGCTTGGTATACTTGACACATTATGATTGATCTTGAATTGCTACAACAATTGATGAACAATTCAGCCTTTAAATGCCTTGTAATTGATCTTGAATTCTATAGATTGATGACCTTGTGAAGACTTGGAATGCTTAAATCTTGAATTCTTGACTTGATGACATGAATGTATGATGAAATAATGATTTGAAGGCTTTTTTATATAGTAAATCCACTCAAATTATCATTAATTTGATCCCCAAGGATGACATAGGAGAAATTTAAACTTAGAACCTAGTTTTTCTTGTTCAAACCTTGAGAATAGCTCAAATGGGACTCATTCATCAGCTGGTCAAATTAGTCCCACTTGGATGGGACTCATTCACCAAGATGGGTGAATGAGCCCCACTTGGATGTGACTCATTTACCCAAAGTGGCGAATGGGTCCCACAGGGGTTATTTTGGCAGCTAAAGTGTCAGGAAGTGAAGATATTAAGTTTATATATTGATATTGTCAGGTTTTTTATTGAAATATGCATTGGGATGCATAATAAGGGGTCATAGTGGAATATTAATGATGATATAAAGGTCATAAATGCAATATGGACTGAAATTCAATGTGAAAGTGTAAATAAATACTCTTTACAATGCTAATTTGAGGTAAAATTGGGTCTATTTAGCTTAGAAGGGCCCTCAATCCCATGTGAATGTGTAAAACACATTAGAACACTAGATTAGGTCCACCTTAGTTTACAAGCCTCCTACATTTAATGTGAAGGTGTCAATGAAGACACTTTACAACATTAAATTAGGGAAAGGTTAAGTTTATTTAGCTTAAAAAGGGCCCAAGACCTAAAGTGGATGTGTAAAACACCTCACAACACTAGATGATCAAGGTGACATAAGTCTAATTTATCATTAATTATTATCAAATCAAGCAAGGAAAATGCAACCTTTTTCATTCTTCCATTGGGATATTCAGTAGTTTTCAAGGAATTTGAAGAATATTGGTCACCAATCATATAAAAATACAAGTAAAGGTAATAATAATTTAACTAAAGGTAAACTTTACATAAGTATAGGTTGTAATTCATATGCATAATTGAAACATGGAAAAATGGGGTGGTTCACCAAAATTGATCAAAATGATGAACCTCCTATTCTTCTATATTCCATTCAATATTTTATGATGTGCAAATGAGAATTAGAAATTAAACTTAACTGATATACCAATCAAAAGGTAGGTTTTAAGAGGGCCAAATATTATGTACCTATTACAAAAAGTGCTTTTTCGAACCTCACTGATGACTCATTCACCCTATGGTGAATGGTCCCTAGCTAGGGATCTCAATAATAAATTTCTAGGTTTTGTTCCTCTTAGTCTACACTCCTAAATCCTAGTCGAGTACTATCGGAAAGTCAGAAATAAATCCTATAGCTCAATTTTCATGATTTGACAACTTTTTTAGCAACTTCAACAACTTTGAAAACCTTTGAAATTTTTCTCTCTAATTGATCTTCAACCTAAAACCTACAATCACACATCAAAGAGGAGAAAATTTTTAATTTTTTAGGGAATAGAGGTTTTCCTTAATCAAACCCCTTTTTGATAATTAAACCTTGAAATGAAACAATGCATAAAGGAATGATGAATGAACAACAATTTCACAACTCACCACACCTTAATTGAACCTTGGATAAATCTGTAATCTAGCATGACGTGGCCTCAATGAATGTAGATCTTGACCTTGAAACTTGAGTAGAAACAATTCTTTGAATATGCTTGATAGATCTTCAATTCTAAATCAACACATTAGCTCAACAACATGCATGATGCATTATGCCTTTGACATGATGAAATGGATCTTGATTCTTGAAATCAACTTCTATGAATTTTCCCTTGAATTAATTAGAAGTTCTCTTGTGAACTCTTGATATCATAAATTTTATATTAGGACTTGAATACTTGAAGGCTTAGATGAAACTATATGAAATAACCTTTTATTTATACATAAGTTAACATTAATTCTCGAAATTCAAATACCACAAGTGAACATAAAATATTAGATTTGAAATTATTAAAATACCATCAAAAACATATTTTAAGGAGGGTTCCTAGGTCTAAGTGAGGACCCATTCACCATGTGGGGAATGGGTCCTAGTTCACTTAACTAGGATACACTTCGAACAATGTGAAAGATCATGTGAAAATAGGGTCCTAGGACCTAGTGAGGACCCATTTTCCATGTGGAAAATGGGTCCTAGGTCACTAACCTAGGACACACACCTTCAAATATTAAGTGTTGTGTAATGGAGTTTATGACTATCGGGTTTTATCTCTCAGAATTTACAACTAATTAGGCTTGGATTTGAATTAAAGGGGGAAATTATGTCAAAATTAACCTTAATTAATTATTAAAGCCCTAGATTAGTGTGAAAGTGTAAAGATACACTTTACAACACCCTAAATAAGGCACAATTAAGTCCATTTAGTTAAAAAGGGCCCTAAACTTAATGTGAATGTGTAAAAACACATTACAACACTAAATCAAGGCATAGTTAAGCTCATTTTAGTATTAATTATTCCCAAATTAAGGAAAAAGGGATAATTTTTATATTACTACATTTTCCCCCCACTTTAGTGAGAGTATGACCCCATGTCAAACTCACACTAAAGTAGACATTCAAGACACTTATGTATGCAGAAAAGATAAAGATAAATAATTATACGTCAATGACTAGGAAGATCAAGCCTAAATTATCCAACATGATGTGGAACACATGTAAGCTATCAATTTTTTGGTTTTGTCACATGCTCACTCTGGATTAGTGGAACCTCTAGCCATTCACTAGGTGAGTATGCCAAATGGTGGAAAATGGGAGAATCATATTAGACTCCCATACCATATCAAATTTATCCTCCTAAAAACTTCATAAGGCATTGCAATGCTAGGAAATTCTCTACAACCAAGCAAGGTGTTTTATGCTAGGTGGCCTTGAATTATGGTTTCGAGCTTAATAGGGTTAGAAATTTGTATTATGCCAAGAAATTATTAAAATTTGTATAGTTTGTGTAAGCTCTTCTTCATAGTGATCATTGTGCCAAATGTATCTAATATAGGACAAGTCAAGAGTAAAAGATTCACAACTTAGGGAATGCAGTGTGTCACATCACCACTAAGAGGAAAGTTGTATGCTAAGAAATATCACACTTTTTGAAGGACATTAGACCCAATGAAACCACCAAGAAAAGAACACATCACAAGAAAAATAAAATCACACCATGAAACATGAAAAATGTTAAAAGATATCATCGATGTATGCCCCCACTTTAAAGCAGTTGTGAAACACCATTTTTGTGAGAAATTGCTTTAAAGTAGCCAATTTTGACTACTAAGACATGAGATCTTCCTCAGAAAGCCCTATTCCAAGTCATATGTTTCTAAAATAAAGCTACGTCACGAAAAAGGAGGGAGGGGTTGCCCCCAAAAATACATAGGGGATCTATGGATTCGAGGTAAGTCATTGCTACAATGTTGCTATAGAGCTCAAAAATTCCATCATTCCCCCAATACTCATAGAATTGGAAGAATGACACAAAAAGAGTGAAAAAAATCCTTTTGGGTCAACATGGAAGAGACCTAAATGTCCTGATGCCCTATGTCATCCCCAAAAGGAAAACACTAGACAAATGAAAAAGGTAAAATTTTTCATGACATAGAGAATAATGTAGGTAGATATAGAGGAATGGATAAAAAATAGAGAGATATACATCAAATGAAACATCATGAGGGATCACATTATGCACATGTAATCACATAAAAAAAATGAAAAAGAAAACAAATAAAAAGACTTACAAGCCACATGCGAGTCAACCTATAGAAAATCATCCACATCCCAATCTCGATTAGTATATACGCAAGGTGGATAGTTATTCAAAGGGACAACATCAAATGCCAAAACTAGGACAAGGCCATCTAACCCCTTGGCCCTACTAAGTGCAGGACAAGGATGAGTCGAGATAGATGATGAGAATGAGCTCCTTGTAATAAAGAGAATGATTTGTAATTAATGTATGAAATGCAGTAGTGATAATTTTATGACCCTACAACTATTACATGGCAAGGATCAAGATGCATGCTTTAAGGGATTACTTTTATGATATCAAACTTCTTAAAAACTCATTTTAAAGCAGGACACTCATCAGTACTATGTCCAAGAACTCTATGATATAAACAATGAGACATATTTATGTTCTTAAGATTTGGATTTGGATTTTCTCTAATGGTTGGTAATGTTATGAGTCCTTGATTTAGAAGCATGTGTGAGATTCTTTCATTTTTCAGATATAGGACATAGAAATTTGACCTTATTGAGTTTATAAGGTTTTTTTGTCTTGCTTGATTCATGAATTTGTTAGGGTAAATGTTGGGGAGGGGGACCTAAGATGATCCTATCATCCTTGTGAGGTATTGGTTGTTCTTTAGGAAGGGGAAAATTATATCAAGAAGAGGATCTTGATATCCTAATCCTTTGGTTTTTTCAATATGAATTTCTCTAAAATTTTATGAATTTCATGCTCATTAGTTATGTCAAATCCTTGGCTGGTTATAATCTTAAAGCCTTGTTTATAAGTCTCTTTAATGTTGATGGGAGTATTGGTCACTTAGTTAACATAATATGGATAGATATGATTAGACGAGCTAGGTTCAATCCTTGTTGGAAGTTTAGGCTTAGTTTGTGACTAAATTTCAGGATGTAAAAGATCAAACATCTCAAGTTGTGTTGGTTGTTTTATGGAAGGATAAAAGGATGCATTATTCTCAAGATTGTTAATGCAATCATTTATGAACTCATGCATGCTAGCATCATCTTCTCCAATGATGTCAACCTTATGATGAC
Source organism: Sequoiadendron giganteum (assembly GCA_007115665.2). Classification (NCBI taxonomy): domain Eukaryota; kingdom Viridiplantae; phylum Streptophyta; class Pinopsida; order Cupressales; family Cupressaceae; genus Sequoiadendron; species Sequoiadendron giganteum. Next base: position 169,608,415 of record CM021107.1, read on the forward strand.
ACTCATTAGTATTTGGTTGAGCATGAGTAGGTTAAATTGCATTAGGATCATTCTCAAAAACACAACTTAAAACATCAACTAACGAGAGCAAAGACTTCCATACATTGCTAAAACACTTTTCCATTTTCAAAATTTTAGACTTGAAACAAGGTAATTTACTAATTACACTATGCAAAAATATAAAAATGAAGTCTTGTAAATGAAATTTTAAAATCACACAATGCTCTAAATGTTAAAAATTAAGGTAGATATGATGAAATTCATAAAATAGAACCTCATAAAACTAAAACATAAATCTGAAAGCAGCAAACAGAAGCATAAAAATAGATATTTTAATTTCTAGAAATGCAGATTGTGGCCTGATTAGGGACTCATTTTCCCTATGGACAATAGGTCCTAAATTAGGGTTTTGAAACTTATTTTTACAAATTTTTAATTCTTTTCTAGTGGTTCTTAGATTCAAGTTTTCTATAGTAAGCTTCAGGTTGATTTTCTATAGAACGCAATGTGAAATTTAAGTGTAAAATGTGATAAAATGATGACCTAAAACACCTAGTTCGATATGATTTTTTTTTAAAATCTTGAAATGTAATTTTATATGATGTAAATGATATTCAAGATGACTATTTTTTTTGTGTTTCTTTTTCAGATTTCAAGAATACAAATTATGTAATCCCAAAACCTTAGATGTAATGCAAAGTTGAATGCAAATTAGACACCCTAAATGAGACCTAATTCAATGTAAATGAACGCAAGATTTAAATCTAGGATGAAAAAGACTCCAAAATTAGAAAACTACAATGCTCAAAAGGTTGGGTTCACCATATTGAAACATAGAAAAATATTGTGGTTCACCAAAATGGATCAAAATGATGAACATCCTATTCTTCTATATTTTATTCAATATGAGTGTTATGATGTGCAAATGAGAATCATAAATTAAATTTAACTACTATACCAGTTAAAAGGTAGGTTTTAAGAGGGTCAAATTTTGTGTACCTATTGCAAAAAGTATTGTTTCGAACCTCACCGAAGAATCATTCATCCAATGGAAAATGGGTCCTGGCTAGGGCTCTAGAAAATCAATTTTTAAGTTATGTTCCTCTTAGTTTACTTTTCCAGATCCTAGTCGAGCAATTTCGTAAAGTAAAAAATAAATCCTATAGCTCAATTTCTATGATTTGAGAACTTTCTTAGAAACTTTGAGAACTTTTGCAATTTTTGTCGCCAATTAATCTTCAACCTAAAACCCGCAATCACACATCAAAGAGAATAAAAATATTGTTTTATTAGGGAATAGGGGTTTGCCTTGATCAAACCCCATTTTGTTAATTAAATCTTGAAATGAAACAATGCAAAAAGGGATGATGAATACAAAAACAATGTCACAACTCACCACACCTTAATTGAACCTTGGATAAATTTGAAATCTAGCATGAAGTGGCCTCAATGAATGTAGATCCTGACCTTGAAACTTGAGTAGAAACAATGCCTTGAATATGCTTGATAGATCTTCAATGCTACATCAGCACATTAGCTCCAAAAAATGCATGATGCATTATGCCTTTGACATGATGAAATGGATCTTGATTGCTCCAATAAAATTCTACAAATCTATGCTTGAATGCCTTAGAAATTCTCTTGTTAACAATTGAACTCATAAATTTTCTAGTAGGACTTGAATACTTGAAAGCTTAGATGAATATTTGTGAAATAACCTTGTATTTATAGATAACTTCACATTAATTCCTTAAATTCAAATATGACAAGACAACATCAAATATTGGATTTAAAATCATGAAAATTTTGTAAAAAAACATATTTCAAGGAGGGGTCTTAGGTCTAAGTGAGGACCCATTTGCCATATGATGAATGGGTCCTAGCTTAGTTAATTAGGACACACTTTAGACAATGTGAAAGGTCATGTGAAAATAGGGTCCTCGGACCTAGTGAGGACCCATTCACCATGTGGCGAATGGGTCCTAGGTCACTAACCTAGGACACACACCTTCAAAATGTGTTTTGTAATGGCATTTATGAATGCCAGATTTTATTTCTTGGAATTTTTTAAATAATTAGGCTTGGATTTGAATTAAAGGGGCCAATTAAAGGAAATTTAACCTTAATTAATTAATAAAGCCTTAGATTAGTTTGAAAGTGTAAAGATACACTTTAAAACATCCTAAATAAGGCACAATTAAGACCATTTAGTTAAAAAGGGCCCTAAACGTAATATGAATGTGTAAAACACATTACAACACTAAATCAAGGCATAGTTAAGCTCATTTTAATATTAATTATTCCCAAATTAAGGGAAAAAGGGATAAATTTTCCATTACTATAGTAATATATGTCGAGTTTCCTTCTTGATAATAATAAAATTGATGAATATAAATTAGGAAAGGTCAAACCTGATTTTTAGGATTTCATTTCTATTGATGATGAATTAGAATTGATTATATAAATTTTTATTAATTAAATAATGAAAATAATCTTAGGGATACTATTGATTTTTTGTTACTTTGATGATGGCATAACCATGTCTATGTTTAATATATTAATATTATGGTGAATGTGCATAAAATAAGTGTAAATGGGGAGGAAAGGGAGAGACATCAAAACCCTATTGAGATACTTCTCTTATTGAATTCTTAAGCGATTATTGATGTTTTAGGAAAGATTTCTAGTGGTTGTTTCATTATGTTGTAGTTTTCCTTAAATATTTTTGGTCGATATTATTTTTGTGTTATGTTGATTTATCTAACATTGAAAATTATCTTTTAGGATGTGAAATTCATGTTAGGGATAAGAGTTCACTTAATTGTGTAACATGTGGATGAACATTTTTATTTTTAAAGTTTAATAAAGGTTCAAATTTTATTTATTATGGTAGTGTTAAATACCGTGGATATGTACCTAAGGGTTAGGCACACTTTCAAGACCATAAATTATATAATTAATGAATTTTGACCCATTTTTATTTCCTTCCTTATATGGTCACAAAATTAGACTTTAGTGTTCTATTTTTATTTTGTTTCTTTTAGCGAGAATAAAAAGTTGAGTGTTAGAACTCTCTTCCTTTTTCTAGTTTTGGTTTTTTTATTTTGCTTTGTTTTTAGGGGTTTGGAAGGAGAAGAATCTTGAAGGGTTTGAATAAATGTACAGATGGTTAATAACAAGAGAAAAAGAAGACCAAGATGAAATGATATATTTTTTGGACTTTAATAATTATTAAAGGATATTTTATAAATTATTTAAATATGTTTAGATTCATTGTTGAAAATGGTTGTGATATATTATATTTATGAAATGAATGATTTTACTATTTTGTTGTGTTGTGAATGAGTCAAACTTGTGTTGATTTATTATGTTTCTACAAAATGTTACATGGACATTTTTATGTGGCTATGTTCTCTCATTCCATTTATTGGTGTGGGATGTTTTAGTTTATGAATCTTGAGTTTTGGTGTATCTCCCTACTCAAGCGATGGATGGACCCATGTAATGGCTTGATGATGCCATTTTTTGATTGGTGGAGAGTTTGTGCTCTTTCATTGGAATTACTTTATTATAATCTCATATTCCTATTATTGAAGATGGTTGTTCATGATGTCATCACATTGAATTTCCTGTTATAAGGATTTTAATTGTTTGATTGAAGATAATAGAAAAGATGTAATTTCCTTATTGTTAAAAAATAGATCAAGAAGAAAGATATAATAGCTCCTAAGTTTGAAATAGAAATTTGAAATAATTAGGTCATGTATGAAATGATCTATTGATGTTCACTAATTGATAGGAGAAGAAGAAAATGTTTGTCTCATAACATTGCAATGAAATCTTAAAATTAACATGTAAATTTCTTCAAGAATATTATTGATTTTTATACCTTGGTGTACTCAAATCATAATTAGTTAAATTTAACATTATATTTATCAAAAAATAAATGGATACATATAATAAAAAATATAAGTGGAATGTTATCACTCAAAAGGGAATACGAGTGAAACTAGATCATTCCAAGTTGCATTAGAAAGAATGAAGATTATCTTAAATAATCGCAAGTGAATGGAAGATCAAATTTGTGTGTTAAAATTATTTATGTGATCTCACTCTCTTAGAATAGTTATCGTTCACCTATACATATATGCTTGACCAAAAAAATATCCAGCCAAGAATAACTAAGTATTCATTTTACAATCAATTTTTTAATATTTATACCCAATGATACAAGTATGAATCTATCATAATAAAATTTTATATGTTGTTCATACATTGAATGTAATATTTTATCAACTCTTTCTCTATTAAAAGAATGACCTCCCAAATAAAAATATATATTTAAAAGTCATCTCATGGCTAATCAGAAGGATACAAAATGTAAAATAAAATAAGAGGTGTATATATATAATATTCTATATTAGTAAAGCTAAGCCTATGTATATGAGTTTGTATTAAGTTATACAATACATGAAAATATAAATCTATTTTTTTATATATACATACATATATATGTATATGTACATATATACATGAGTTTGAAGGGAGAGGATAGGGTTAAAACCTTGTCACCTCCACAAAGGGGTGGCCTATGTGGATTTCAGCACAATAGTGTCACATGCTCTTTGGAGGAGCTATCAACCAAGGATTCAAATCCTTAATCTCTATGAATATGCCACTTTGAAAATAAATTTTATTTTAATATAATTTTGTAAAAATAATAAAAGTATAATATGCACATTTAAATAAAATAAAAATACAGAAAAAAAATGTGTTAAAAAGATTCAAGCTACCAACCCTTCTTCTAGGAAAAACCTTCATCAAATTCCTATATGTGACTAGAAATAAAATAAAATAAATGAAGTGTTATTGATGTGGGGATTTTAACATTTGTAGAATTAAATAAACACATAGAATTATATACATGTATTTTTAAATATATTTAAAATATAGAATATTATACAATGTTGGATTTGTATTATTGCATATATTATCTATAAATATACTGTATAGAAAACTAAAAACATATATTATGAAGAGAAAATGATTATACAACTAAAAATCCATGTATACTCAAACCTTCTAATCTGCAAAACAATCTAGCATTTTCTATACCTATACATAGAGGTGTTTACATATAAAAATTACACATTTGGATATGATAGTTTTCTCACTTGAGGTTGTGTAAGGGTAAAATTAGGAAGTGTAGGAAAATCAAACATAAATAAATTAAACTAATCTAATTCAAATGAAATATTTAGATTCATACCCATTACTCATGAAATGAAACACTAGTACAAAATAGAAATAAATGACTAAAAAAACTACTAAAAATTGGTCATGTGACCATTAGTAGTTTATTGCTAGTCATTTATAACATGACCAAATTCATGACTAAACCATTTTTAGTCATTTATTGGTTGTTTTGATTGATCAATTTGGTAGTATATTTATTCATTAATTTAGTCATTGATTGTTGTTAAATGGTCATTTATTTAGTCATGGTGGTTGTTTATTTATTCATGGTAGTCATTTATTTATTCATGGTAGTCATTTATTTAGTCATAGTAGTCATTCATTTTAGTCATGGTAGTCATTTATTTAGTAATTGTAGTCATTTATTGTCATGGTAGCCACATGGTAGTCATTTATTTTAGTCATGATAGTCATTTATTTAGTCATGGTAGTCATTTATTTTAGTCATGGTAGTCATTTATTTAGTCATGGTTTAGTCATTTATTTGGATGAATCAGTTATTTAGGTTACAAATCAAATATAACTTAATTAATCCTCACATATTTATGCATATAAACTTCAAGTATCATAGATATTAAAATTTTGAGATAAGCACCATGAAATGAAGACTAAAATGCTTGAACAAATATAATTGATTAAACACAAACATATCACAAATCAAGAGGAGCCACAAGATAGTATTTATGAGCAGAATTTTTTTACTTAATTAAACCTCACTGGTAAATCGAAACCTCAATGGTTATAGCCTCACTGGTAAATCAAAAAATATAAATGATGTGCCTCATTGGCAACTTCTCTCACTAATTTTTTTACAACTTATTGAAGAATTGAAGAATTCAAATAGGCATAAAAAAATAGAATCACTTTGTATCAATGAATTTATTTTCTTGAAAGTTTCATTTGGATTTGAAACTCAAGAACCTTTACTTCTGCACCTGCAACATAATGAATACTATAAAATGTGTTTCTCCTTATTCAAAAAAATATACATCTCATCTCATGCATTGTTAAACAGTGAATTTGTATCAGAGCATTTCATTTTCACTTCAAACACCATCTCACAAATTGGATTGCTATCTGGGCATAAAAAAGCTCTCACATACTCACAAACTTGACTACTATCTAGGCATAAACCTGAGAGAAGTAGTAACATTATGAAATAAAGTAGAATTATTTTTTTCTTTACAAAATTTAACTGTAGACTAAGCTCAAAATCATGGATTTATCTAATGGTTACTGAAAAATAATAAGGATGGCACTAATTGTACATGAAAAAACACATCACTTTGTTGATTCATAAACAAAAACATTTTTGAAGCACATGGGAAAAACCTAGATGGTGCATCTCGTCAAAACCCTTCATCCTGCATTCAAAACATATGAAGAATGAAAAAATCTAGATGACCGCTATTTTTTTCTACTCCAAACTCTTCGTCACCAGTATTCACCTTTCACTTCTCCAATTTCACAAGCTACAACCTGAAAATAAGGTTTCAATGAGGGTTTTAGAGTATTTTTATTAAAATGAAAATTATGGCCAACATCCTAATAATGAGAACATTTGGGTTTTAACATTACATCATCCTTTACCCTACGTAGTTAATTATACATCAGCATAATTAATATAATGTATATTTTATATAATAAAAACACCCATATAATCACAGACATGTATCATCCTATTGATCAACCATTTCCAATAGAAGAAATAGAGAAAACCAATGGAATCCACCCCTAAAGAAAAAAAAAGAGGCACCTGAGAAATTCTTTCATTCCTTTACTGATCACTGTATTCACAACTTGGCCTTGTAGTCAATGCTCCTCCAAACTCTTCCTCATTGGGATTGACCTTTCACTTCTCCAATTTCATGAGTTGCAGCCTAAAAATAAGGTTTTGACGAGGGTTTTAGAGTATGTTTATTAAAATGAAATTACAGTGAAGTTTTGACAATGAGCACATTTAGGATTTTACATTATGGCTTCCTTTAACTTATGTGTTCTGCCATTTTTTGCTGATTTCCTTGCCACTATTGGTTTCAGCTCCTCTAAACTCTTCTTCGTTGGCTAACTATACAATGACATTATTCGAATGGAGTATCCTCTCATCTAGCACAGATTTACCACAAATCGATCTTGCAAATAGGAAAAATGAACTTTCTTCTTTGATCGATAGGAAGAAGGGGTTAGCTACTCACTAGTAGGATCTTATTGTTTGGTTAGTGTCTCTACTCTGAGGGGGTCACTGAAGCGATAGCTGCTGAGCTATTTTTCAATGGAAAAAAGTAGTGCTTTCATATTTTTTAAGTTAAGGCTCTTTTGCTTGCTTTTTTTTCAAAACCCTAAGTCGTTTATGTTGACACATAAAATATACATGCACCTGATCCTGATCTTACTAACATCATTTCTTCCTAAATCATCTCCTTGGCTAGTCATTTAATCAAATAATATTTATTTAATTAAATTCATCAGATTTACTCTATTAATTAAATAAATCAAATTCATCCGATTAAGTCATCATCTTCTATTAATTAAATAATCATTTTGTGTAATTAATCCTTTAGTCCCTCTTTTAATTAAATAATTCATTTTATTTAATTAATCTCTAAATTCATCTCATTTAAATTAAATAAATTTATCTTTATTTGATTTAAAAACTAACACCATTCTCTTTGATTAAATAAATTAAACTTTATTTAATTGAGTCTAAATTCACATTCCTCTCAATTTTGATTTAAATTAATCCAAAAATCTAAATCAAATTTTCACATCAACTAATCTTCATCTAAAATAATCAAATCCTAATTAATCCTAAACCTAATCCATCAAATCCTCTAGATTTTCCAACTTGCACAATAAATCAATTTAATTGTTTTATTAATTCCTCTATTTTCTCTCAACTTAACATCAATAAGGGAATATTCCTTAAATTTTAAAATCCCTCCAAAAGGGATGAGTACATCTAACTAGGCATTAAAGGCATCTTACATGTCAGTTTCCTTGAGACAAGTGGCATTTACTCCATTCTTCTCTCCCTCCAACTTGTCATTTCACAAATTTTAAATTCCACCTAACCATATTTATGTGCACATTCATCAAAATGTGCTCATTCCTCCTCCAATCACATGTGGACAAGTTTCCTTCTCTCATTGTTTGGTTTTTTGTCCCACATTCATCCATTTTTCCTCTTCCTCCATCATTCTCTCCTATTTATAGGAGACTCTCATTTGAATCTTGGATCCATCAAATAAGAGCACAATCACTATAGGCATTTAGCATTTGAGTTTATAGCATTTTTCATATTTTGCAATCAATTTAACTAGGTTATTGGAAAATGTCATCAAGGAAGCAACAATTATCACCAAAGATCATCACTTTGCATCAAGGAATTGGGAAAGGGACATTTTCCACATCAAAATGGCACCAATTCCCCTATGGGATTGAGATTTTTCTCATTAGAATAAGATTTGATAGCTTTTATTGTTCTTATTTTTATGTTTCAAACTAATTTCATAGGGAATGTTGATCTAACTTGCATAACGATCTAATTATATGTTTGTTCTTTTGTGTTTGTGTAGGTATAGGTTCACCATTCACATTTTGGCGCTAGAAGGAGGGCGGATTTGAAGAAATTAACATTTTTTTGGTCAAATTCTATTGTTTTTTATGTTTTTTGTCTTCCTAGGTCAAACAGTGCCATTGGAGGTCAAACGGTGCCATTGGAGGAAATTACAACGCATTTGCAGTCTCTGTTTTTCCAAACTGTGCCACTAGTTTCACCAAAGCACTACTTGAATCCTCAAACAATATCGCTTTCATTCCAACATCGCTATTTGGACCCAAACAATGCCGCATTTGCAAATGGCACTGCCTTTGCTTTCTTGCTTTTTCACTCAAACTTAAAATGGTCATATTTTGGTCTTTTTCAGAGCTTTTTTTTAAATGGGGTAGAATTTCATAAGCTACCCAATGGTTTAGGTTTTTATCAAATTTTATATAGTTAAAATTTTCAAATTTTCACCTAATGTCAAATCACAACAAAACTTGGTCTAAATTATAGGGTTTTTATGCTTAATCATTTATCTAACCCTCATATCTTCTTGTTTCTTAATTTAATCTAACATTTGGAGCTTGTATTGTAGGTTTTAAAGGATCATGGAGCATGGAAATGAAAGAAAAAGCATTACCACATGATTGTAACAAGTGTTTTTAAACACTTTGGGAGCAAAAAATTTCCCATTCTTAAGGCTTTGTTATCTTCAATGTTTTAGGACTGAATAATTTTTATTTGGGCTTAAAAAGAACAATCAAAGGGATTAAAAAGAACCTTAGGCAACTTACTATATTTTGTTTTGGGCTTAATAATTGAACAAGAAAACTTCACATTTCAAAATCGGTGCTTAAAAATAACCCATTCTTGCTTTTAAGGTTAAAATGAGCATGCGTCCTTTATGTTTTGTAATATTTTACATAAATTAATCTCATTTAAAAGGGTGTATGCTCTTCTCTCGCACTTCACAGTGATCTTGAGAATCAAAAGTCCTTTTGATGACATTAAGTTGTATAAAATATTGCCTTAATATTTCAATTTGGGCTCTTAAAATTGAAAAAAGTCTTGCAAGTGTGAGTGGAGTATATCACATGTATTATCTCTTTGTTTCTCAACAAAGATCGATCGAACTACGTATTTACTTGCTCACTTTTATTTATCCTTAGAGGGCCTGCCTAGTGGGAAAAGTAATCACCCCAAGGAATGACCCAATTGGGAACACACTAAAGCCAAGCGATTTCCAACCAGTATATAAGTATGGGTACTTGAGGAAAGTTCAAGTATCATGAGGATTGTTTTGAAAATAAGGGCAACAATGGTCTCTTGCTGTATGGATGGTCCCCCACAATTGGAATGCCTTTATTTGAACCTCTTGTTTAGAAAGACCAAATCCTTGATCTATTTGTTGATGCAAGAATGATCGTTCTGAAGTCGTCCCACATTTTTATGGCTCTTAGTAGAGATAAGAAGTATGCCACATGAGTTTCATGGGTACTGATGCTTGGATGACCCAAGAAGCGAGTGCACTATAAGGGGGACCCTGTGTGGTCAAACATCTAATCATCCAATAAGAGTAGGCATAGCTAGAGAAATCCAAGTGGGAACTCAACCAATATTGTCTCTTCATTATCCATAGGGTTTTGCATATTCTTGGAACCAAAAAAAAATTTCTTGGATCCTAAACATTGGAAAAAAACATTCAACATGATCATCAAATTTCAAACCCTTCAGAGGAAGCAAGTACCTTTGAAAAAATCCAAGTTCTATTGCTTGCCCTAGGGATTTTATCCTTAGAGGCTTCTAAGTATTTGGATTTACATCTTAATTTTCTCTCACTAAAGTCAACATTAAGGAACTATTGCCTTGATTTTCTTTATTTCCACATAATGAGCTTTGTGGGATGAAAATAAATTGGGACATTAGAAATTTAGTTTGATAAGCTAATCAAGAGAGTGTTTGTGGTAAAAATAATTCATTAAGCAAAATTAAGAACAATTGAACCCCACACATGTGCTTGGTATCTTTTGGTCATATGGTTTTCCATGCAAACATTGGTCTTTTGGTTTGAAATAATCTTAGGGAAAAGCATGTTCTTTAATATCTTGATCTAGTAAATAGGTCCTTCTTAGGTTCATTTAGGATCAAAATAAAACACTTGATCCATCCAAACATTTATCATTTCTATCTCACAAACAACTTTTTAACCATTGGAAAAATCATTTATACTAGACTTTGGGTAAAATCCTTCAAATCAACATCAAAGTCATCTTGTTTGGCTAGGTGTGTGTAGATGCATCCTTCTCCATAGACTTAGTAAAATTATCATCTTATGAGAAATTTTATCTCATATATAACATCCAACATCTTGGGGTCTATTTTTTCATTATCCAAATCCAAATCCAAATCCAAATCCAAAATCCAAAATCAAATCAAACCAAATCAAATTCAAAAATAAAAAATCCAAGAGTCCTAAAGTCTAGTATCCCCTTCAAGATTTATTAAGGATTCAATCATTCACATCATCCATCTTTCATTTACCTCTTCATCACCCTTTGATCCTTATCATCCTAGGTTTTCTTTTTTGTTCCTAAAGTTTAAATCAATCTAAGGAGTTAGAGGTTCACCTTTCACATTCTTGAAAATTGATCCTTATTTTATGGTCCAAACTAGACCTCAACACAAGAAAAACATGGAATATAAAATTGATTCATACATCATGAGTGGTCTAAATCAACCAAACTATCAAAGCCTTACAATGCCGATTGATTATCAAAACTCACATTTATGCAATCTATACATGGCATCATTATCTCTTACAAACCTCAATGGTACAATAAATGTGAGTATGCCCAATCTAAATTTTGGAACACCTTTCCCTATGGTAGATTTAAATCAAAGTCCAAACCTAAAAATCAATCAACCAAACAATCAATTCATGATTCTTCAACAAAACAACATTATCCCACCAAATCCATACATGCCAAATATGAATATACCAAGTACAAGTTTACCAAACATGAGCATTTGAAATCCACACTTGGTAAACTTTGGGATAGGTATGTTTGCAAATCATAAAAATGTTGTTCAAAGTCCAAAAAATATGTTAACAACTCCATGTGTTGATCCAATTCAAGGTAACACCATGCAAAATTCAAAGTTAGCTAAATCAAGGCAACATGATTCCCAACCATGACAATGTTCAATTTCAACGTATAATGTCAAATCTAAACCTCATCCCAAATTAGAACATTGTCCAAAATCAATTTTTCCATGATCTGATACAAACACCACAAGGATGCATTCCAAATCTGCTTGAACAAAAACCAAATCAACTATATCAAGGGTGTTAAGATCAAAATCAAGATTAAATTTTGCAAGATCAAATTTCTGCACTTACCAAAATAGTTGATACATTACACCAAGAGACATCTCCACCCCAAAATCAATACACTCTTTCATTGGATAAACCATGTCATCAAAGCATTGGGTTTCGTCCCCAACCACATCAAGAACAATATCTCCAATGTCAAGAAGTTGGATATCAAGATCAACAACATCAACAACAAACCCAACCTCCACATCTCAAAGATCAATCACCACATCTCAAAGATCAATCACCACATCTCCAAAATAAATTACCACTAGTTCAATTTAAAGTACAAATCTCACAAGGTAACAAACGAAAATGCACACCACCTGGGGAATCAATTGAATCGGTCATGCAATAGTTGATACAAGAAAATATCATTAAAATCTCCATTTATGATAATTATCAAGAGCCCAAAGTTAAACCACCAGGGTATAACGAGAAGCACCTTTGTGATTTTCACAAAATAAAGGGACACACAACATCAAATTGTATTCAACTTAAAAATCTCATCCAAGACCTTATTGATAAAAAAAATAACTATAATGATCAAGATTCAACCACTAGCGATAGCAGTGACAATCTCTCCTCCACAATTGTTGAAAATGATGATCAAGATCTATCCATCAATGAGCACCTCGAATATGTTTCTACCTCATCCAAAGATCAACTCAACATACATCAAGAGTCACTTTTTGATCATGATAAATACGCCTCAACAATATACAACAATGATCTATTCAGAGGAATATTAACATTATTTGATCATTTAATTGGTGATCCTTCCACTGATGATCATGTTGAAAGTATCTCTACATCACCTAATGAGTTAGAGGATAAATCTCAAGATTTTACCCCAAAGCATGATCAACATCTTTCACCAAAGTCTAGAAATGGTCCTTTCCAAGACATTAACATCCTTCAACCTGATCGTTGTAGATATTGAAGAAATCCTCATCTCAATGTTTGATCCAAGTCCACTCAAAGATCAAGAGGATATTGAGCCACTTCCCATGCCTAATGAAGATATCCAAGAACCCTTTATAAGCAATCCATCCTTTGCAACTAGACCATGTAAAAAGAAATTCTAAAATTAATCAAGATCAAGAATTTGTTTCTCCAAGGTACTACAATGATCTAATGGACACTCTCCTATCTATACAAGATGTCGCAAATGATGATCATATCCATATAACACATACCCCTTCGTCTACCCATGAGATGATTTATTTGGATGGACATGTAGATGATCTCCATTCAAAATAAGAGTCATTATACACTTGATATCATTACCAAGGAACAAGAGTATCCTACTCTTAACATTTATACACAGGATCAAGATATAGAAAAATCTAGAGACATATCAGAAATGGGTCATCAAGAAGGCTTCTACAGAAGTTGTGAATCAGAAACATCTTGTGAATTCATATCAAAAATGAATCATGAGGGATACTTTTACGTGGATAGTGAATCATCAACACCTCTAGGAGAAGCATTAAAATTTTATACCTCACAAAATCAAGCCAAAGATATCAATCCGAAAGTTTTCCCACTTATGGAGGGTTATATCACTTATAAAATTGGATCACTCATCTTTTTAAGGGAAAATTATCTTATCAATGAAGAAGCTATCACCTTTGAAGATCCACGACAGAGCAGAGAAGGATTAACACCCTGCTTCCAAGATAAATCATATCCTATTGCAAATAAAATTTTTCAATAGATGAATTATCAAGGAAAAGGATTATGCCAACATAAACAAGGTATCCTAGAACTAGTGGTAATCCTAAGCATCAAGGTCTTGGTTATTCAATACTGGGGGCAACTTCATCTCAAGCAAATGTCAACATAGGGAGCATGAAGGATCCTTATGATGAAACCGATGCCAATACTATAACTAGCCATGTCATGAATCTTCATCCACCCATCACCCCATCCACGAATTGGGAACAACAATAAAGAAAGATTTGAATCAAATCAAGAAGAATGAAGGAAAAATCAAATACAAATGGATACCAAAGATTACAAGGAAAGATTATCCATATCAAACTCCACCAGTCAAAGAAAATATGGGGAAAAATAAAAAAGGGAAAAGTATCCATCATAGATGTACACAAAGGAAAAAGTAGGCTTCTCAAGCAACACACAAAGTATGTCAAGCAGTTGGTCCTAATTCCATACTCATTTCCGTATCCACCCATCATCTTCCCAAGTTTGGAGAGTCAAAGGTTCAAACCTACCAACCAATCAATCTCCTATTCCTAAACACACAACACCATCCACGCCTCCACGCATGATATCCAATTCTCACATTGACTATGTATTGGCAACAACCCTACATCATAAGAATTCAGAAGGCACTCTATCACGATGTGCACACAAAGACAAAGTTAACTCTAGTATCAACAAAGTACATCAGGAATCTCAAAAGTTGCATTCAAGTGCGCATATCTTGGCAAAGCAACTTCTTCAAGTAGGATATCAATGGCACATTATAACAGAAGCATCAACGTCAGAAGTACCAGGTGGTTTAGCATGAGCTTAAAATCTTTCAATAAAAAATCAAAAAACCAAAAAAATCAAAAAATCAAAAAAATCAAAAAATCAAAAAAACAAAAATTCAAAAATTCAAAATCAAAAAATCAAAACTCAAAAATCAAAAATCAAAAATTAAAAATTAAAAAAAATCAAAAAATCAAAAAATCAAAACTTAAAAAATTAAAAAATCAAAAAAATCAAAAAATCATGAAAATAGTTAAGATAAAAATCATCCTCTAGTGAAAACCACTTTGATGGCACTTTGGATAGGTACCATGATGAAAACTTGGCAAACATGCATCATGCGTAGAATCGAGCATCTACGTGCGCCATTTCAGGAGAAAGCATCTTATCACATCCATAATAAATCCATTGATCCATGAACCATTTATCCCATCCACCTTCATCTATTTGCATCCATCTTCCAAATTATCTTGATCTTGACAAAGTTTGGTGCACACTTTACTGTTGCTTATGGTAAACATCTTGACATGGGTCATTTTCATTGATCCTATCCTACCCAACATTATCTAAGCCATGAAGCATTATACAAATGAGCATCCTCTGTTCAAACAACTTATCTTATCACAAGATAATCGTTGGAATTCTTTGCATGCTTACCATATCCATCCATCCATATATCTATCCAAGAATCCACCCATGGCATTTCATACATTCCAAGACACTGGGAGCAAATATTTACATCTTGCTTCGGGAATAAATCTTGATCTATATCCTCACACTTTATGTGGTAATTAGAAACATTGGAAAATATGAAATCAAATTGGTCAAAGCATTTGTGAGCACGAATCCAAATCATGAGCCCATGACATATTTTGACAAGAAGATGTTCCTTACCAAGCTTTATCTTTCATCAAACATCAATCCAAATGATCAATATTAGTTGCATCTAATTTACATGTCAACGTCACATCAAATCATTCAAACAACTTTTGTTCCAAGCCAAGCTTCAAAATCTTGATCAATCAAATCCAACTAATCCATCATCATCTCAGGATATCCTTCCCAATCCTCATGTTGTTTAACACTATCCTTGCATTGTTGTGTATCCTCAACAATGTTATCATCATCAATCCATCAATTTGATCAATCAAAATTAGCTTGGTTTTCAACAAAAAACCCAAAATGGAGCACTAATATCATCACATATCCATATCCAAATCTTCAAAATCATGCGAAAATCCAAAAAAACATCCAAAACTAGGTCAAAAAATAAAAAAGAAAAAAAATGGTATCTAAACTAAATCATCTCTGAGCTTAAACATAAGAAAGGCTAATCTTTGATCAGCCCCCAAGACACAAAATCCAAAAACATTAAAAAAAAATTGGAAATTTTGAAAAGCAAAACATCTGTAAAACATCATGAAAATACCAAAAACAACCTCAGAACATTCAAAAATACCAAAAACATCCAAATATTTGAAAAAAACTCCATCCATCTTCATCTCACTTTCACCTGAAATCATCTCATCCATAATAAATCAGATCCATCCTCATCCTTTGGTAAACTGGTCAGGAGCAAGTCTAGCAAGTTTAAAATTGAAAGCTCAATCATCAAAGTCTCAAGTCTAGGTCAGTTATGTAAGCAAGCTAGTCAACTCAGAGTATTAGTAGCTTATCATCCAGTCAATCCCAAATCATCTGATAACAACATGTCCTCGGATGCATCCTTCCTACAATGGACATCAACATGAGGCATCACCATAGTTTAGTCTTGGCTAGTGGTATAAAGAACATTAGCTTGTTTGTTTACTTTATATTTGTCTTTTTCACTTATCTTATTTTGCGCTCATCCCAATGACCTCTCGATGATGCCTAATAAAAAATGGTTTAGAGAGAAAGGAATGAGGCAACAATCATTATCTTTTTATCTATTGTGCTTGCTAGATATCCTTGTAAAATAACCTAGTCATGCGTACTTTGTTTAGGTGTAGGGAAGATGTTTGATGTCTTGTTGACCACATAGGAAGGCTTGCTTTTCTATGTTTTGGTCCAAGATATTTAGAATATCTTGAATGCATTCTGAATGAGGTTTTGTATGTCAGGTATGAACATGAGTACTCCTATCTGATTTGTTGAGTCAAAGTCCATCACACTAGGTGCAATGCCATCCTAGTTCTTTATACCTTGATGCATTGTGCCTACGTGTGTTATCAAACATAAGGTAAATGGCCCTTTTAAAATCCCAATTCCTGATAAGAAAATCGTCATCATCATCATCATTAAATATGTAGGCTTTTTGAATCATCTTTCTTTTGTCTTCTTTCTGCACTAACAAGGTACCATGATAGTTAATCATCATCCCTAATGCATCCATCCTGCATCAAACAAATGTCAGCATACTGCATATCATATAGAAAACATCATCCATCTCACATGCATTGCATAATATTTTAAGTTGTTTAAGATAATATATATTTGTTATTTTAAGCATCTTAAAACCATCTCATTTGCATCATCATCATCATATAGATCTGTTAGTCTAACCATTCGTACATCCATCTTGAACCTCTTTGTCGTGAGATCGACCCTTAAATCGAACTTTTCACTCAATCTCTCAAGGGGGCAGTGTACTAGTGTACTTCTTTCTTTCCATTGGGGCATCCAAAAAATCAATTTTTTTTTAAAATTTGACCATAGCAAGATTATTATTTGAACCAACCTAGCAAGTACATTGCTTCAAAGAGGGGAAAAATGTAGACACGTAAAATATACATGGACCTGATCTTGATCTTACTAACAACATTTTTTTCCTAAATCATCTCCTCGACTAGTTATTTAATTAAATAATCTTTATTTAATTAAATTCATCACATTTCCTCTGTTAATTAAATAAATCAAATTTATCTAATTAAGTCATCATCTTCTATTAATTAAATAAATCATTTTGTTTAATTAATCCTTTAGTCCCTCTTTTAAATAAATAAATAATTTTATTTAATTAATCTCTAAAGTCATCTCATTTAAATTAAATAAATTAAACTTTATTTAATTGAGTCTAAATTCACATTCCTCTCAACTTTGATTTAAATTAATCCAAAAATCTAAATCAAATTGTCACATCAACTAATCTTCATCTATATTAATCAAATCCTGATTAATCCTAATCCTAATCCATCAAATCCTCTAGATTTTCCAACTTGCACAATAAATCAATTTAATTGATTTATTAATTCCTCTATTTTCTCTCAACTTGACATCAATAAGGGAATATTCCTAAAATTTTAAAATCCCTCCAAAAGGGATGAGTACATCCAACAAGGCACTGAAGGCCTCTTACATATCCTTTTCCTTGAGCCAAGTGGCATTTACTCTATTCTTCTCTCCCTCCAACTTGTCATTTCACAAATTTTAAATTCCACCTAACCATAATTATGTGCACATTCATCAAAATGTGTTCATTCCTCCTCTAATCACATTTGGACAAGTGGCCTTCTCTCATTGGTTGATTTTTCATCCCACATTCATCCATTTTGCCTCTTCCTCCATCATTCTCTCCTATTTATAGGAGACTCTCATTTGAATCTTGGATCCATCAACTAAGAGTACAATCACTATAGGAATTTAGCATTCGAGTTCATAGCATTTTTCATATTTCGCAATCAATTTAGTTAGGTTATTGGAAAATTTCATCAAGGAAGCAACAATTATCACCAAAGATTATCACTTTGCATCAAGGAATTGGGAAAGGGCCATTTTCCACATCAAAATGGCACCAATTCCCCCATGGGATTGAGAGTTTTCTCATTAGAATAGGATTTGATAGCTTTTATTGTTCTTGTTTTTATGTTTCAAACTAATTTCATGGGGAATGTTGATCTAGCTTGCATAACGATCTAATTATATGTTTGTTCTTTTGTGTTTGTGTAGGTATAGGTTCACCATTCATAGTTTCAAATCTCCTTTGCCCACTTTTTTTTCATTTAAATTTAATTTCAAATGCATTTGATTTTCATTTCTAAAGAGGATTTCAAAATTAAATCTCTTGCTTTTAAATATATTATAATATTATAATATATTATAATATTATAATATAATATAATATTATATAATATAATATATTCTATTGTAATATAATATATTATTATTGTATTATATTATCATACAACCCACTCCCTTAATTTGAAATATTTTTTTAATTATCCACTTTAATATTGTATTGCCCAATTTTTATTTGTGTGACTAGTCATTTTTAACCTAACAATCAAATTAGTCATTTATAGTTGAGTTGCAAAAAATGAGTATAATTTAGTCATTTTTAGTTGTTGTGACTATAAGTGTTAGTCATGTAGTCATTTATTTGACAAATTCTACTAGTGAAACTATGAAGAAATGAAATCAAATAGTTTAATCAAAGAAGAGAACATAAACTGAATTCATAAAACATAGCATTACCATCATGTGTCGAAGTGTGTTCACAATGGTGTTGGATCATTGTATCAATGTGAAGCCTCCATTTATCCATTGCAAAAATATCCAAATATGCATTGATGTTGATCGAAGACGTGTGTAAAAGCTTGTGTGAAATCGATTGTCAATTTAGCACTACTTTGTTGTGCAAAACAAATCCTTTCTTCCATCGTTTTTGAGGATGAAGAGGATTTTTATATAGATTGTGTGTTTTGAAATGAATGATCAAGATCACATAGTAGAATATCCTGATCAACAGTTCAAAACCATTGAGAGGAATTAGATGGGAAGAATCAATGGATTTTAATTACGTAAACAATGTGATTGATGAAATCAATTTGAGTATTCAGTGGAATTGAGGAAATAGATTGCCTAATTTGTGGAATGAAGTTGAACCTTTAGTGGGATTAAAGAACAAATGAATCAGTCGGGAAATAGATTAATTAGTTAGCAAATTAGGGTGAAAAATTGAGGGATTGCAATTTTCTCAATCATGAAAGTGGGTGAGTATAATTAAATAATTGAATTAATTAATTAATCCTTTTGATCTAAAAATGAAAATCATGTTTGAATTTTATAAATAAAGTTGTATTTGTTTATTTTTACCTGTTTGAATGATGTGTGAATAATTTATTTAATTATTCAAGTTTAGGAGAAAGCGAATTCAAATATTATTAATAATTTAATTAACTTAGGGTAAATTAGTGACATAATTAAGTAATTGATGTTATTTAATTAATCAAGAGGAATAAAGTTAGATTAGGACTTTAGTAAATAAATGAAATTTATTTAATTAGTCAAAAATGATGAAAAACAAATTAATTAAATAATGTAATATTATTCAATTAATAGAGGAAATTAGGGTTTTTGATATAATTGATGTGAAATGAAATGATATTAGATGATAATGATGTTAATGATAAGAAAATTCCATTCAAGATGTGTGATAAGTGTTAGGTCATTCTTACTTGTGTACGTTTTTCCCCTCTTTCAGAAAAAGTACTGGTTGCTTAGTTTCAAAGAATTCAATGTTAAGATCAAGATTTGAAAATTTTTATATGCCACATTGTGCCTGGGTGATTAGTGGAATGATGGTAGGATGTTGGGCTACCCCCTTGAGAGGTTGGCCAAAAAAATCATTTTTCAGGTCAGGCTTCTGACAATGTTTAATTTTAGTTTAGATGTGTACAGGATGAAAATTTAAGCTTATTGGACCCTCATTGATAGTTCAGATGTTCCTAGGAGCTCCTAATTTCAACTTAGGAGGGTTGCCTAGGTAAAAAATTAAAATTTTGGGGGTTAAAATAGGTGATTAGGGTTTAATTTACCTTATTTACATTTTGAGCCTTTAGTAACTTCTTGCCTCTAAATTTTTCTATTTTGCAATTGTGGTTCATGAGTTTAGGTGGCCTGTTGGCATCAACACTCCAGTATGTACCATTTCCTTTCCTATTTTCACCTATCCATTTTTGAATAATTAATGCATGAAATTTTTTTAGGCGAAATCAATAATTTAAGATTTTTTCGCTTTAGAATCATTTCTACCACTTTTTTTGTCTGTGAATGTATCGCTCTTGAATATTTCTACCACCTTCGATATATATGCTTTTGATCTAGATATTTTCTTTTGTTTTCGATTCTTCTTAACATTTTCACTTTTGACTTTCTTGGTTTGAAATGGCCGCCATTATGAAAAAAAATCACTTTTGAGATATTTGTTTTGTTTTTCCATTTTGTAATGCTTTTGAGTTTCTTTACTGCTTTTGACAATAATAGGTTTGCTTTTAACTGTTTTGACTGTTTTTAAAAAAATAGTGACTAGTTTAGCTATTTTTTGAAGTTTGAGCTAGTTTTTTTTTAATCTTATATTCATTTCATGTTTTCATAGCAATTTCTTAATGTTGTGGGTTGAATTTTTGCAGGTGGTTCTTAAAATTCTTATGTCGAGAGAGAAATGACCACATCATTTGTTTGATTTGATCACTGGATTCCATGAGCTTGAGTGATATGTGCTAGATGTTGTAGCATTGACACATATATGTTACATGTTAGCCATTAGATGTCATAGAGTGATGATGATTGCTTTCAAGGAGAGATGGCACTCTGAGACATCATCATTTCACTTATTGACTGGTAAGGCCTCCATCACCTTGGAGGATATATGGATGATTATGTGTGTTCTAATTCCTGGAGAGCTTGTGACATATTATATGTATGAAAAGGTACACATGCTATGTGGTGAGTCCTCGATGTTAGGACTCTTCAAGTTTGGGAGTCAGAGATAGAATTATCTCCTTTTGTTAACAGTGCAGATCCTTTGTCATTAGTTATATTTTCTTTAGTTCTTGGGCTCATTGTTCTTGATCAGTGAGTTAGAAAGTTTCCCATTGGTTGGGGTGTATGCATTGAGTAGATGTTCAAGCATGGTACCAGGTATGCATGGGGCCATGTCTCCTTGCTCATTTATATAGAGATATACATGAGGTCACTTATCGTGGAGGTGGTTCCATTTCTTCTAGGGTAACCTTGCTTCATGTATGGGTCTAGGAGCATATATCTTAGTTACCATGTTTGATGGTATTTTGGATTGGGATCCAAAGGATCCCTATTCTTACAGATACGGTGATTTTATTCATTACACCTAGCCTAGCCAGCTACATTATAAATATTGTGTGATAGATGATATGTCTAGTTTCATTTGGAGGTCATGGCTGGATTGTGATACATGGCATGATTATCAAAATTAGTTTAAATTTTGTAGAGACTCGTTGGCTAATCATCCAAGTACATTATTTTCTCAAGAGATATCTATTGGATCGAGTACTTCACCAGTTCGGTGAGAGACAGAGCCATTTTGTTGATGATTACCAAGATCATTTTGGTAGGACCACTTGAGAGGTCCAATTGTGGGGCCTACAGGTAGATCATTATGCAGTAGTGGTCGAGGTTAGGAGACTTTCCCCATTTGGATGGGGGTGGCCTATAGGACCAATAGATGCAGGTGCTACCTAGATTATGATTAGTGGTGGGCTCATCAAGTTCCACTCAGGTTTATAGATCTTGTTAGCATTGTGCCAACCATTGGGAGAGTAGGCATTATTGACCATTGAGGGGAGAAACAAGTACTTTGTGTTGTTGTTGAGCGGCTGGATAGAGTGAGATAGGATGGGAATCAAGATAAATAGGATGATCCTATGCAACAAGATTCACCCATGGCACAATGTCCTCCTCCTCCACCTAAGGATGGAGTGGTCTAGTTAGCACAAATGACAACTACTAGAGGTGTGGAGGTTGTGCGACAATAGTCCATAGAGTCACAATTTTCCATTTTGACTACCGACAGAGATATGACCAAGAAGGAGAGGGATGACTTTAGGAAAGAGAGAGACACCGAGGTTAGGTGATGTCATGTTGTCGAGGCACAAGTGTAGGTTATTATTGTAATGATAGATAATATCCTACAAGATAGAACTAGGTTTGGTACATGCATGCAATAATAATCATCCAACAAACAATGAAATGCATAGGAGAATATGAAAGAAAAGGAATGAAACTAGAATAGTCTCACCCATTTCTCTCCTCCATGACTAAGTTCCATTGCACCTCCTAACTTTGTTGTATAATGAATGCCCTCATATTATGTATGCGAGCAAACTCTAAATATCTAGCCCTAGACAAAGCTTTGAAGGATTTATGTTGAAAACTCTATGCAAACTAGAAATTTAATTCTATTATGCAAGTAGTAATAAGCCTAAAATATGATATGAGAAAATGACAATAATGAGATTATAAAAATAATAAATGATTAAGCGATCCCGAAAATGAGAACAAGATTGTCATTTTATAGAAAATGCAATCTTGAACGGATGGATGAGATGAGAGATTGAGAAATGCCCTAGAATCAAAGGTCAAGATTCAATAAGGCAACTCTCAATTAGGGTTAGGGTAAAGATCCCCAAATGTGTGGACAAGATTTAATTTCAGAAATTAAATCAATGGTGGAGAATAAATGTGACATTGAGATGAAATTAGAAAAAGGAAAAATGATGATTTAGAAAGCTATTTTTAAGCTAATATTTTAAATTAATTCCAAAATGGTGAATTCATGTGACAGTAAATAATAATAATTTAAAATTATTTACTTGGAAAGAGGGAAGTTGCCAATTTAAACAAAATGTTTTTATTTAAATTTAGAAAGAAATCAATAAGACAATTTAATAATTAAGATTATTCAATTGTGGAGGAAAATTAGAAAGTGGGTGATTTTAAATAAATGATTTTATTTAAAATTAGAAAGAAAGTTGGAGAGGATAAAAATTAAATAAATAATAAGAATTTATTTAATTATGAGAAGACATAAATAATTAATGACGTATTAGATAAATAAATAAGATCTATTTATTTAATAATCATGAGGAAATAATAATTAAATAAATTTAGGAATTTATTTAATTATAGAGTGACATAAGCAATAAATATAATTTATTTATTTAAATAGCCAGGAGGAATAATAGATGTGAATTAATTAAATAATTAAGAATTATTTAATTAATAGTTGACATTAGACTATAGGACATAATTAAATATTTTAATTATGTTGAGATGAAGCATGATATAGAAGAATTTGGTTTGCCGGTCTAGGCCATTTTTATGTGTCTACATTTTCCCCTCTTTGTCATGCTGTAGTTTATCACGTTATGGCAAAGAAACAAGTCCAAAATATGCCCCAGTTAAAAATAAGTTGAGGAAGAATGATGAGGAGGTAAGGGTATGCCCCATCGAGAGGATAGTTGGGTTCCAAGAACACGGGTGTGCTCTCGAAATTGATGAGAGGACTAGAAGATGAAAGACAAAAGTATATAGGAAAGATAGATAAGGATGATAATGATGTAGACCAAAAGAAATATTAGAGAGAAAAAAGATGAAGGTTAGGATAGAAGGAAATGCAATTTATTGCAGAAAATGAAATGCATGTTAGAATCCTTCAATATTTGCCAAGGTACTAATAAGTGTTGCTCGAATCATCATTGGGAGGTAAAAATGACACAAATGGACAAAAAACACTAGGGTATGACATAGACCAAGGTGTGCAAGGTCATCCACTTGCAAAACAAACAATCGCAGACAAGGAATGTCCTAACTCATACTAGAGGCCCATTTGCCCCTGTCTTTTTGTCAAGACAATCCACAGACAACAATCAAAGAAAAAATAGGTCATGAGATGTCATTGTACCTCTAAATCCTTCATGGAACATCCTTGAGGTAGCTAGTAACATGACCAAAAGACAAGTCAATAAAAAGATAAGACAAAATAGCCAAAAATTAACAACCATTTAATTGTATTGCCAATGTTTGTTTGCCGAAGATTAATTGTTTGATAGCATGATGGTTTTGACGGTTTGACGGGGCCTATTGTCAGGAAGGACACATCCTGGAAAAGGTAAATGACATTTTTGACGAGGTCCAAATCCAAGAAGGACACATCTTGAAGAGGACCAAAACGTGACGAGATTGACATTTTGACTAATGATTTGGCAAGCTGACTGATGCTGACTGTATAATTGATTGGCTTATGTTGTCTTATTTTAATTAGATTTGACGTTGACATTTCAAATGAATTTCTTGTGTTAAGTGTGACTATGTCTGCTTTATTTGACTGATGTGACCATGTTTGACTTATGATTTTCCTATTTTGACAAACCTAACAGGACTGACCTAATGTCTCGAGGATTCAAAGATGAATCTTGCCTATGTAGCAAATGCACAGAGACAACGTAGTTTGGACATGGACGAAAGATTGACTGATGCGACAGGATAGACTTTGAATTTGACTTTGTTTTGGATTTTGACTTTGATTTGGATGTTTTTGTATTTTCTCCAGACATTTTCAAATTTTTAGGATTTTTTAGGACTTTATCAGATTTTTAGGATTTTTGATGTTTTGTGAAAATTGTGCCAAATGCACGTGAATGATGCCGATGCACATGAATCCAAGGAAAACCATGATTTTTATACTAGTCAAGTTGAATACCAACGGACAGGTGATGATGATAATGACAATGTTTTTTGACGTGGGAAGGACACATCCCAAAACAACGTGAAGATGACAATGATATGACAAGAGTATAAAAGTCTGCAGTAGGTCTAGGGACAAAGCCAAGGAATGTTTTGGATAATGTGTTAGGGTGCCATATTGTTGCATTTGAAATGAATTGGTGAGGACTAAAATGGGATGACGGAGGATTGTAGGACCATTGACAAAGGAAACCAAAAAGGACTGTGGATGGCTTTGGTAAAAGATAGGAGACCTGGACAGCTTGGAGTAGGAGAAACATCAAATGGTCTCTGAGGATGATCTTGCATAGTGAAATGGAGGCAATGAAGGTAATGACATGATACTTTGTGACTAGAGTATGAACAAAGGATGGACATGTCAAATTTTTTTCTAAAGCATGATTTGTGTTTGTGCCTTAGTCTTTGTCAAGATCAAAATAGGTAGGAAAATGGATGGACAGGATAGGGCTAAGATGGATGGATGGAAAATTTCATGTGAAGGGAATGGGAGATGAGATGACTTGCCCCCAAGTGAAATGGTCCACATAGATGATTTATTCTACACATGATGCCTGTTTGCCAGGTTTTCATCATGGTACTTATCCAAAGTGCCTGTTCACTAGGTTTTCACCATTTGGATGAAATTTTTCTCTTTACTATTTTTAATTTTTTTAAATTTTTTTGGTGTCACCATGATGCCTGTTTGCCTGGTTTTCATCAAGGGATGATTTTTCTATTTTTCAATTTTATTTTTTTTGTATTTTTGCATTTTTGTCGAATAGCCTTGATGCTTTATATGACCACTGACTGTGCTGAAGCCTTTGATGGTGTCGATGTAGAGACTGGTGCCATGACATTCCAATAATGACCTTTCTGAATTAGTTGCCTTGTCAGGATGATAGCACTTGCATACAATTGACTGATGTCATTGTGATCCTTCTTGATACTAGAGTTGGCCTTATCAGAATACGTACATCATGATAGATTGCCATGAGAGTCCTTATGATAGAGATTTGTTGCCAAGATGTGACGGATTTTTGACATGGGATGTTTGGATTTTAAGGAGGATGTAGGATTATGACAGATGATGGTGGACATGGACAGGTTGGTTGGATGTTTGGATGCATTGGTTTTCATTCTCCAAACTTTGGGTGTTGGTTTAGGATGTTGTTTGGAACCAACATTTTCATATGTCTTTCTTGATGGCCATTTTGATGGAGGTGGACATGTACTGTATGTGGGAGTCCTCTTATGCTATTGCTCCACATTTTGATTGAATTTTGGATTTGGCATATTTTCTTTTCCCGATTCTTGACTTGATCCATTTTGTTTTGGGATCCATTTTAGCTTGATTTGTCCACTTGAATTTTTGTCTGATTTCATGGCCTTTGACATTTGATTTTGGATTTTTTATTTGTAAGACTTTTGTTGGTTCCAAACGAAAGGTTTATTTATAATGGAATGATGGTTTGGGGTGTGGAGGGAAGGGGTGTTGGCAACAATCTTATGACAATGACTACTCATGACACCCATTTTGATGTTTATATTAGATAAAGTTGCCCCCAATATCGAGGAGGGACCACTAACATCATTTGATTTTCCAACTGATGAATAGCCAAGACCTTGATGTCTGTAATGTGCCTGAACTTGTATGGGTTCCAAGATTCCTTTCTCGTGTAGGCCTAATCCTTTTCCCTGATAATGCATGTTTAAAAAAAATTTGTTTGCAATGGGATACTTGTTACTTTGGAAGCAAGATGCTAACCCATCATTATTGGGGAAATTAATGCTTGAAATGTTCTCCTCTGTAAGAAAGCCTGCTATGAAAAAGATAGTTGATCCTAATTTATAGGATGTTGTAGCTTTACTAACATGTTGGACAGATTTTTGATTAATATCTTTATTTTGATTAGGTGACATGTAGGACTCCTACAATTTCATTGGTGCTTCCAAGTCTATTTCAAAACCATCTTCATGGTTATTGTCATAGAGCCCGCTGAATTTAGCTATAGCTTGATCACTTGCAAATATGTCCATGCTAGAAGACTCTTATTCTAGTGGTAGATCATCTATGTGTCCCATGGAGGTAAGTGTCTCACTTTTGGGAGTGTCAATACTTGAATTTTGGATGGAATCATCTTCAAGTGTTTCATCATGAATGGAATAGAGGTCAAGGAGTGGATCATTTTGGATTTCTTGATCAAAGATAGTGTCTTGATCAAAGATGAGCGTAGTTGGAATGACATGATCGAAAATAGGGTCTTGACCAAGGATAGGTTCCTCTTGAATGACATGGTTTTGGATGAACTCTTGACCAAAGATAGGTGTAT
The DNA here is from genome assembly GCA_007115665.2 of Sequoiadendron giganteum. Taxonomy (NCBI): domain Eukaryota; kingdom Viridiplantae; phylum Streptophyta; class Pinopsida; order Cupressales; family Cupressaceae; genus Sequoiadendron; species Sequoiadendron giganteum. The sequence goes on from CM021107.1 coordinate 169,635,938, forward strand.
TTGGTATGCCAGGATTGTTTAGGAGGACTTCTTGAATGGACGTAAAGATGGAGTCATGGAATGGATTACTTTGATCTTGACATGACGGTGATGTTATAATGTTGTGCTTTGGACTTGCCTCTTGACATGTATCCTCAAGTTTATGAGATGGGATGGGACTTTGGAGACCATGACTAGATATGTTTTCATGACCAAATGGAGTGTCTTGAAATGGATTGGTGTATGCTAGACTAGGGTAGGACATGGAGTTTTGGACTTGGTAAAGGGATGATGGGATAGAATAGGACATGAATGCATGACACAAATTTGTCGTGGATGGAGGACTAGGATATGACTTGAATGGAGGATTAGGATATGATGTGGATGGAGGACTAGGATATGATGAAGGACTAGGATATGACATGAATGGAAGACTAGGATATGATGTGAATGGAGGGCTAGGATATGATGTGGAGGCTTGGAATAGATTAAAGGAGGGTTGGTTTCCCTTGTCAAAGTTAGGGTGGGTATGACTAATAGAAGTTTGTTGTGACTTAGCGCCATGGATGGTGTTATGGGACTCTTGATAGTAGATGGATAGAGGACTAGGACCTATGGATTGTTGGTAAGAGGGATAGATGGATGGAGGACTAGAGGTTGAGGTGAATTTGGACTTGCATTGGAGGTATAGTGTTCTGAAGTCCCTAGCAAGTTGTGCTTGACCATTACTATTGAATTGGCATTCAATTTGACTAGCAAGCATGTCATAGTGACTTGAAGACATGATGGTGGATGGAATGAGACTAAGACTATGCAAAGTGAAAATGAGGACAAAAATAAATGTCAAATGCAGTGGTAATGAAGACTAAAATGAGTGTATTATGTCAAAAGATTTCTAGGAGAGGGTTACTAACCATTCAACGTTTCACCAATGTCTCAATTTGGATTGTCAAAAGACTGATTTGAAGGACAAGATGATAAAATGACAAGGTGATATTTCCACACTAGACTTATGAGTTGGAAGTAGCTCACCAAAGGACAATGACTTAGGGTTGATTAGTTCTGACTTGGTCCAATGACAATGTAGTTTTGAGATAGTGGTTTGACAAAGGAAGGAAAGTTTTCCTATCCCAAAGGTGTAATTTTTTTAAGACTTTGCCTATGAAGATGAGGATGACGGATTGCAAACCAAAGATGCAAGGATGGACGACTTAGACAAGTGCCTTGCTGGTTTCAGACAGAGACTACTGGGAAAAGGATGCCAAGAAAATATGTTTTGTAGAAGTTTGGCCTCTAGTTTTTGATAGGAAATCTGTTTTTCCAAAAGACAGGAAAATGCGTCGCTTAATGCTTCAAATGTGGTAGAGGCTCAAATGCGTCTCTATAAGCAGTAGATGCATTTCATCATGGAAAATGTGTTGCAAAGGTATCACATGTGTCTCATCATCTAGCAAATGTGTTGCACAATAGTAGATGCGTTGTAGTATTTTCACAAGCCTGGAAAATGCACCATTAAGAAATGCAAATGCGGTCCGAGAGAACAAATGCGTTATTTCAGAGGGCGATTGTGGCTTGGTAGTAAGTAATTGTGGTTCACTTGTGTGATTGTGGTGTTTGATCAGGAAAATGTGTTGAATGACAGTAGACTGTGGTTCTAGGACTTGTAAATGCAACTCAGTATAGCGAATGTGGTTTGATACTGGAAAATGCAGCTCAGTATAGCGAATGCAACTCAGGATGTTGCAAATGCGACCCAACAGAGTGATTGCGGCTCAAAATATTGCGATTGCGGTTTGACACAACGATTGTGTTGCATGAAGCAAAGTTTTGGAGAAAAATGAAAACAGTTTGGCTGATTTGACAAGTTTTGGACCCAGATTGTTGATGTTCAGTTTGTTGAAGTTTGTTTGAAAATAGTTGGAAAACACATAGAAAATCAAAAAAATTACTTCAAATAGACTCACTCTTAATAGTCAAAAGGTCATCATAGCAATCACAACCCACATCTTAAAATCGCGTCGACTCACACAACCATGTCACCCCTTAGAGGGCACCTGTGTTTTTGTCTTTTCTAGGTGCATACTCAAGGTGACGAAAGTGGATACCGAATCCCCTGAGCAAACAATCTGTGGCGATTATATGGTGAGTGTCTTGGGGGGAGATTCTTCCCTCCCCTTGCACTGTGATTGAAATAATGTCTAAATACTGACACGGTTGGCTTCTACACTATGGTTCGTAGTCAAGGTTTCCGTTTGACGTGGCAAATAGATAAACTCCCTCAGGAGACCTCCCAATCTCTAGAACAAATATTTAGGGGATGGTTATCTTGTCACTTCCGTTGAATATAGGTTTCCCCAAAATTCACTTTTGATTGTAGTGGGTTGGAAAAATTGGCTTTGGTTGTTCCCACTTAGGTCATTCCCGTAGGGTGAGTACTTTTTCCCACTATGGCAAGACTTCTAAAGGATTTAAGAAAAGTAGTAAAATGCATAAAGAAAAATGGGTAAGTCTGGTTTTTTGGTCACCCAGTAAAGGGGAGAGCATATACCTATTACCCAATCAAGCATAGTAGAAAAGTTGTTTAGTTTTAAACCCAAATGAAAATTTTATACACTAAGTGAAGATGTTGCTTCACAACAAGCATGGGGTCCATTTTAACCAAACAAAAATAAAAAATTTGGTGACTATCCTAGGATTGATAAATTCCCATCTAAATTAAATGTCTATCCTAGGATTGGTTCATTTTAAACCTCATAAATTAATCAACGACTTGTCGCGGATGCGTCAGATCCATATTACAATTCAATAATGAATTTTACCAGTCATTTGCGGCGCGCAATGGCAGATGCATCTCGGGAGGGCGGATGCTGCTCGACAGAGCATATTCGGCTCATCAGATGCGGCTCAACAAATATGGCTCAAGAGTTCATTTTCAGTTCAGTTTCTCATAGATGCATTGCATCGTCTCAAATGCATCATTCGCGAGTGCAAATGCAGCTCGACAGAGCACTTGCGTCACATGAGCCTGCGGTTGCGGTGTTCCGTACACCTGTACCTACAAAATAAAATCCGAGGCCGTACGAGAACCTGCAAAAAATGTGTGAGTGGGTCGGGTTCACCAATGTAATGATAGATAATTTCCTCCAAGATAGAACTAGGTTTAGTACATGCATGCAATAATAATCATCCAACAAACAATGAAATGCATAAGAGAATATGAAAGAAAAGGAATGAAACTAGAACTGTCTCACCCATTTCTCTCCTCCATGACTAAGTTCCATTGCATCTCCTAACTCTGTTGTATAATGAATGCCCTCAGATTATGTATGTGAGCAAACTCTAAATATCTAGCCCTAGACAAAGCTTTGAAGGATTTATGTTGAAAACTCTATGCAAACTAGAAGTTTAATTCTATTATGCAAGTAGTAATAAGCCTAAAAGATTATATGAGAAAATGACAATAATGAGATTATAAAATTAATAAACGATTAAGTGATCCCAAAAATGAGAACAAGATTGTCATTTTATAGAAAATGCAATCTTGAACAGACAGATGAGATGAGAGATTGAGAAATGCCCTAGAATCAAAGGTCAAGATTCAATAAGGCAACTCTCAATTAGGGTTAGGGTAAAGATCCCCAAATGTGTGGACAGGATTTAATTTCAGAAATTAAATCAATGATGGAGAATAAATGTGACATTGAGATGAAATTAGTAAAAGGAAAAATGATGATTTAGAAAATCAAGTTATTTTAGAAATAACTTACTTTGTGGAGAGAAAAGCTATTTTGAAATTAATATTTTAAATTAATTCCAAAATGGTGAATTCATGTGACATTAAATAATAATAATTTAAAATTATTTACTTGGAAAAAGGGAAGTTGCCAATCTAAACAAAATGCTTTTATTTAAATTTAGAAAGAAATCAATAAGACAATTTAATAATTAAGATTATTCAATTGTGGAGGAAAATTAGAAAGTGGGTGATTTTAAATAAATGATTTTATTTAAAATTAGAAAGAAAGTTGGAGAGGATAATAATTAAATAAATAATAAGAATTTATTTAATTATGAGAAGACATAAATAATTAATGACGTATTAAATAAATAAATAAGATCTATTTATTTAATAATCATGAGGGAGTAATAATGAAATAAATTTAGGAATTTATTTAATTATAGAGTGACATAAGAAATAAATATTATTTATTTATTTAAATAGCCAGGAGGAATAATAGACGTGAATTAATTAAATGATTAAGAATTATTTAATTAATAGTTGACATTAGACTATATGACATAATTAAATATTTTAATTATGTTGAGATGAAGCATGATATAGAAGAATGTGGTTTTCCAGTCTAGGCCATTTTTATGTGTCTACAATTATAACTAAGAGGTTTACCCTAAGGGTAGAGCATGATGCTCTTAGAGTAGAGAGGGACCAGTATATAAGAGAGGCTACTTATTATTAGACTTTGTATGAGGTATCAGTTCCCAAAGCACATATGCATCCTTGGCTTGGTGAGCCTTGTTCAACTACTAGTGCAGCTGACTCAAGTGATTAGTTAGCGAGGCAACCGAATAAACCATTAGTTATTCCACTACCTTTTCCTCACTAGAGCCATGATCATCAGAGATCCCCTCTTATGATTGGGTAGTAGGACTATTTGTACTTGTCTTTATGATGTTTATTGTTTAGAGACCTATGCTATAGACATGATTTTTTTGTATATATATATTCATTGGCCAAGTTCAGGCCTCGTATATACGTATTTTTCATATATGATATCACAAATGTTATATTATGATGTATATGACATTCTTAATTTTGATGATATATACATGAGATGTACCATGTTTGGATTTGGCTTAATTATGTGTTACATGATCATTATGGACGATGATGTCTTATACGCTTATTCTTTTATACTTTTTTGATGAATGCATATGATGCGGATGGATGGATGATTTATCTATCTGTGTGATGAATGATGATTTATAATGTATATGATCAGCGTTGATGTATGATGCTATCTTATACATGTGATGTATGATATGCATGATGTATGATTTTTTAATTGTTTTACTATGGTCATGATATGTAGTGATGAAATGGTAGATGCAGGATGGAAGTGGTACTAATGATATTTGATGAAGGATGGAGATGATAGTTAGAAGAACTATTGGATAATGGATAGAAATTTGATGTTGAACTAGTTATTGATGAGTTTTTATTTTTCTTTCTGTAGAGGCTTTGTATCTTTAACAATCCTTTTTGATGAATAAAATAGACACGATGCACCAGGGTATTATTAACCAAGGTGGATTTGTGTCCATTGCATGGACTTTGACTCAAAACACAAAAAATATTCTTTCTCATACCAAACATACGAAAACTATGTTAGAATATATGGTTGAGTTGTGTTAACAAAAATTAGACTAGTTACACAGAGAGGTATGAAATACCTAACATGCAACTGCTACACGAATTTCATCAAAAAAAATTCCATATATAAAACAAATCAAGTATTCATTGTGGTAGTATCACAAAAACATCTTACAAATATAACTAATAAAAATCGATAATTAATACCACCATTCCTTCTTATCTAAATCCTTATGGAAATCCTCGAGAGATCTTGGGAATGTGATATTATGATAAATTAAAAACAAAGATAAGGTTATAAAAAGATAAACAATGAACATGCAATATCACTTGCCATAGTTGTTGTTGATGTTTCAAGATGAAATCCATTGATGATGTCTATTGTAGGAACATTTTATCTATTAAGACTCATGTTTAGGATTATTGATATGATTTTCAAGTGGGTATGGTAGTCTATACTTAAGCATTATTTTCACTTGATAATTGTCTAATCATTTCAATCTTTACTTTGATTTTTTTATTTTGATGTTTTTTTGTTTGTTTTTTGCATTGCCAAAGTGTGAGAGGTGACAATTTGTTTATTATGAATGAAAATATTATTAGAGATTGTTGACAATGAGGGTAGGACCTTTATATTTTTTTGAGTTTATTTCTTGATTTTTTTATTTTTTTTCGAGGAATGAACCTAGAGCCTTGGGGGCTCATCAAAGATAATCCTTTCCTATGTTGTACATGTAGAGGCTCATAGGTCACTTGCTTTGATAAAAATATGTTTTTGACTTTTTCTATTTTTTGATTGTTTTTTGGTATTTTGAATTTTTGACTAAGTTAAAATAAAGCATGATAGACACCTAAGGAGATTGACCTACAGCCTCGGGGGTTGATAAGTCTTTCCTAAATTATACATGTAGAGACCATGTACAGTTTTACTTGGTGTTCACTCAAAGCATGACATGTTTTGGGATTTTGATGTTTTTGACTTTCTTTTTTATTTTGTTATTTTCTAGATGTTTTTTCTATTTTGATAGTTTTCAACTATGATGGGATTTACAAGAATCCAATCCGCTACCAATTTTGAGAAGTTTCCCATAGTTTAAGACAAGATTACCTTCATTAGGAGAGACCAATGTTGATGGTGCAGCTAGGTTAAATACTTGACTAGTTATCGAGTCATGGTTGGATACATGTTTTATTATGGGACAAATGGGTGGATGCTTCAGATAGTGCTGAAAGATAATGATGAAAGTCTTATTCAAACAGAGCTCCTATTTCCCAAGTTTTCACTATGGTACCTATTCTAGAAGCACCACAAAGTGTTTTTCATTTAAATAATTTTTTATTTCTCTTTACTATTTTTCTTGTTTTTTTTCATTTTTTTGGTTTTTTATCTTTTTCATTGGGACACTCTAATATGTTTAGGTATAGAAATTCTTAAGATGGTTTTTATTGAGTGGTTTGACTAAAGGCCCCCCTTCAAGAGTAGCCAATTGATAAGCCCCAAATCCATAGCTTGTTGTGATGATGAATGGATCTAACTAGCTAGGTTCAAACTTACCTGTGCAATCTTGATTCAGTTGTACTTTCTAATTCTCTTTTAGTGTGAAGTCACCAACCAGAAGGTTTTTGTTTTTGATCTTTTTTTTGTAGCTTTATTTGATCTGATTCTAATAAACCTGAAGATGGTTTAACACACTCAAACATATTTCATCTAGGAGTTTCGATTAATACAATCTGGACACCTAATACTCTTCTCTACTAGCCATGCCTTTTAGTGATATTCGTAGTGATGGGATTGAAGTTACTTCAATATATAAGACATATTTAGATCTATAGACCAAGGAAAAAAGTGTAGCACATGTAGGTGTATAGATACTAGTTCGATAAGCCCATAGGGTTGGGTTTAGTTGTAAATACAAATCATAGCCAACATCAATAACATTCCTTTTTAATATATCCAGGATGATTTTATTGGATGATTCAGCTTGACTGTTTTCCTAGGGATAGTAGGGCATGGAGAATCTATTTTGGATAGAAAATGTGGAACAAGTTTTTTTGACATCTTGGTTTTTGAATGGTGTTCCATTGTTTGTTATGATGGTTTGAGGAATTCCATATTGAAAAATAAGATAATTCAAGATGAAATTAGATATCTATTTCCCTATGATGTATGTTAATGAAATTGCTTCTATCCATTTTATGAGTATTTAGTTACAATAATAATGAACTTGTGCCAATTTGATGAAGCAAGAGATATCTTACCAACCAAGTCTAACCCCCATTGTTAAAATTACCATGTTTTTGTGATAGGTCTCAGTTCCTATGTCGGTGCATGAACAAGGTCACTGTGTTGTTGGCATTGATGACATTTTCTTGAGTATTGAATGAATTCTTGTTCCATGAAGGGCCAATAGTACCTTATTCTTAGTCATTTTTGTTCTAGGTTAGGTCCACTAGAGTGGGACACACAAACACCTTCGTGTACCTCTTCTAATTTAGTTTGTGCTTCTTCTCCATTAAGACATCAAAGTAAATTACCCTCTAAAATTTGACAATATAGGGTGTCTCTTAGGATTGTGAATTGGGAAGTCTTGTGGGAAAAAGTTTTATTTTGGGTTGTTGTCAAGTTAGGAGGTATGATACCATGTTGGTGTTGGAAAAAAAAAAAGAGATAACTAAGAGGGGGGGGTGAATCAATTGTCACAAAATTAAAACTTATTAAAAAATTTTAACCTTTAAAATCAGATCTGATGAATAGCAATGAAAGCATAAATTAACAACACATTAGAGACACATGAACACCAAGATTTTATACGTGGAAACCATATTAGGGGAAAAACCATGGTGGATTTTAGTCCACAAGATTATACCCTGTTAGAATTCTAATGAAGAATAAAATAGGGAATGCACTTGCATTCAGGCACACTGCCTAGAGCTCACTGCTCAAAGGAAGGCTCACTGCCTTACATAAAATAATTAGATTAAGACCATCTGATGAAGTTGAATTGAGAAATTAGCTTCTACAAAAGCCTGATGACAGTTATGATTAGGCATAGAAAATCTCTACACACTCTACTCAAACTCATTCACACTTTGCTCAATCTCTTTCACACTCTTCTCTGCTCTTGAATGATTTGATCTTTATTCACACATACACACACCGAGCATTACATCATACATACCTCATAATGAGGAAAACAAAATCTCTTATATATCCTCTACACAGATTTACATCAACAACTCTGTCGTCCTAGAATAAAGAATAAATTACAACTATCAGCCTTAATACATAAATAAATATTAATGCATACCAACACAGGTTGGTCACAAAATAGTTAGGACCCAAAAAAATATCCTCAAACATGCCAAACAATAAAAGATTAATTCATAAGGATCTGCAACATGCTACCACCATCATGTCAACCAAGAACATGAAAACCTTAAGAGTGCCATACTAGATAGGCTCAACAAAAAATCCTTTAGTGTGTGCCTTCAAATCCTCAACATACAAAAATTTTCATCACTCTGACCTTCTCAGCTTCATTGGTTACCTGCAATATATTTATTAAAATTTTCTAAATATCCTCGACATATATAGCCTTCAGAATCACCAATGCTAATAGTGTTCACATCAATGACAACCACATATCATTAATACAACCACAACATCCAATAGTTGGATATGATCAAATGTATCCATGGTGAGTTAGGACCAACAACATCACAAAAAAATTCCAATTCTAGGATATTGAATTTCGGTATGAGTAGTCTCTCCACAAGGAGTTCATACTTAGGAATGTTTTGTGGAATGTCAAGGAGAAAACCTATTGTTGCCATAGCTTTGACTGCTCTATTGTTGATCTGGGGAACTTGTTCAAATATGATGATGATAAATAATTTCTTGAAAGTATCCACCATCCTTTTATATGGCATCAAATTTTCATCATTTGTTTGATACTCATCATTTACTTTTCAAATTACTAGTTGAGAGTCTCCATAAACCTACACTTTTTTTATCCTCCATTCTATGGCCATTTTAAGTCCTGTGATTAGTGCTTCATATTTCAATATGTTATTTATATGTGGGAAAATAATTCTATAAGCCTTAGGTATACTACCTCCTTGTGGTCTAATAAATAACATACCTGCTCTTGAGCAATGTTGAGTGTGGGTCTCTTAAAATTATAAGGTCCAGCAACTTATTTGATTTGTTAATAGTATGCATTCATTTGGGAATTCTTTTACGAGAGGCTAGTGATCTTCCATTGGTGATTTTTCTAGTTGATCTACTATGATCTGTCCTTTGATGGCTTTGTTGTTTATGTACTCTATGTTAAACTCACTCAATATCATCACCCATTTGGTAATCCTACCCATTAGAGTTGCTTTTGCTAATAGATACTTTAATGGATCTACCTTTGAGATCATATTTACTTGTCTATTCAAAATGTAGTGTCTCAAATTCTATGCCATACATATGATAGAGAGACACACTCTTTCTATGGGTGAATAATTCAATTTGTAGCCCATCAGTGTTCAACTGATGTAGTAGACCACTCTTTCCTTGTTATTGTCATCTAGTTGTGCTAGAAGATCTCCTAGTGTTGCTTGTGTTGTAGACACATAGAGTATAATTTACTTATCTGGAATAGGTAGCATTAATACTGGATGAGTGAGTAGATACTCCTTGACTTGTTGGAATTATTGATCACATCTACCATCCAACTTGAATGTGATGTCTTTATGTAGTAGATGGGTGAACAAGTGACATTTGTTCGCCATTTGCGTGATGAATCACCTAATGGATTGTAGTTTCCCTTGTAGACTTCTTAGCCACTTCAATGTATTTGGGGGAGGAATTTCTAATATGTCTTTCACCTTTTTAGGATCTACTTTGATGCCTCTTCTTGACACTATGTACCCTAATAGTTTTCTAGATATTACTTTAAATACACATTTTTTTGAATTGAGCCTCAAGTTGTACTATTCAATACTGTCAAACACTTTAGCTAGGTTGGTCAAATGGTCTTCCATTTTTGATGGATTTATCTAGTATATCATCCAAATAATCTTCCATAGTTGTATGTAACATATCATGAAATATTGTAGTCATTGCTCGTTGATAGTTCACCCCTGCATTCTTTAGACCAGATGGTATGACATTCCAGTAGAAGGTCCCCCATCCACAAGTGAATACTATTTTATGTTGATTATATCTAGAGAATTCTTCCAATAGTGACAGAATTTCATGCCTTATCATTAGATCTACAATCATATCAATGCTCAGAAGAGGGAATTCATCTTTTGGGCAATCATTATTTAGATCTTGAAAGTTCATGTAGATCCTTATGCCCCTACTGGGCTTTGATATTGGTACTAGATTTGATATCCATTAAGGATAATCAATTGGTCTGATGAAGCCCACTTTTAGAAATTTCTTCAGTTCTACTTTTACAAAAAGTGCTATATGGGGATGCATCTTTCATAGCTTCTACTTGATGTGTTTAGCTCTAGGAAATACAGTTAGGTGGTGTATGAACAATGTTGGATTTAGAACTAGCATGTCTACATATGTCTATGTGAAGTTTATCTTTCTTTTATTGATTAATACTAATAATTTCCCCTTTTCTTTAGGATCAAGTGACACTGCATGATATATCATTTTGGGTGCTTTTGTTATGCCAACATTGATAGATTCTGCTTTTTCAACTAGGAGTGTCGAATTCTCTTGATATTCAAAAATAGGGAGATTGAATCCTCCATCTTCAGGTGCCTGGGAGAAGTTTCCATCCTCAGATTTTTCATTCATTTTTCTCTTTTTAGGATCTGATAGAGCCACATTGTGGTTTTCCCTAGGAGATCTCATTTCAAGATTCTTACATTATCTTTTTCAATTTTACAACTAGAGGACACAATCTACCCTCCAAAATATGCTTCATGTTCGAGTTCCATGATAAATCCTACTTTATGATCTCCTAATGGTATATCAATTTGAAGGCCCATAAACTTTTCAATTACTTCATCATTTTGGAATTGATCCAAAATAGGCATATGATGTTGTTGGTCCCAATAAATTAATTATGGGTAGAATTATGGGTAGCAGAGGGGTAGGCTATCATTTTTATCTTTAAATTTTATGGAAGTTGTTGAAATGGTCAATATAGCTCTGGCATCATTCTCCCATTAAGTATCTAGATCATCATAGCTAGAATTAGGGGAAATCCCATTCATACTCATTAAAGTCTATTTCATAAGTATAGTCTTTAAGTATAGGTTTGCTAGGTCAGGTAGGGAGTATATTTAGGCTAAATATTTCAAATGGGTCCTCAATTGGTAAATCGTTGTTTATAAGATGTTAAGTATCTAATGTTTGAACATTAGTAGAAGAATCTCCTTTCTCAAAAGAGGCACATCTAGTGTCTGGAGAAACTACATCTATCGAACCATAGCCTAGTCTCATGTTCTTCTTTCTTTGTTAAACTATAATAGGTTCCCATTTTCCTTGTTTGTGTCACCCAAGGCCACCTTTTCTAGTTGAAATGTTTGGAAAGTAGTTTGTTTCACAATTTAGGAGATGGAACAAAAGGGTAGGGTTTATAGGACCTTTCCACCTATTTCCTTCAAATTTCATTCAAGGAAACCTTAGAGATCTCAATCTAGAGATGAAATGGGGGAGATAGATCTACAATAAGGTGTCTTAGGGTGTGATTAAAGATTAAAATGGTTTTCACCATCAAGAAAGGGATTGGAAAGAAAATAAATGTAAATGACATGCAAATTCAAGTATATGACCTAGAAAATGTACCAAAACAAGAACATAAAACTAGAAATAAAGAAAGGTGCACTTGGAAATTGAAGAGGCTTGAATTAATGTATAGAATCCTAGAAATTTTGACTTTCAATGCACACTGGGATTCATTTTCTAGTAGGGGTGGTTTAGTCCCAGTTTGGGGTTTCTAGGCAGAAACTAGAATTTCATAGCGATAAGTTTGAATCCTCTAAAATCCGAAAAAGGTGCTATTCTAGGACTCATATGCCACAAGTGGTGTATGAATATTTTTCTAGTTTTTTAGAAAATTAATATCTAAGTCAGTTCTCATATCTCTCCTCTTCCTTCCAAACTTGATTTAAAAATCTGAACCTATTAAAAATCTTGCAAACAAAATATAGTGTTGATTTGCTTATGGGGGATTTGCCTCAGTCAAACCCATAGTTTTGTAGTTAAACCTTGATAGAAATAATATATTTTGAAAATAAATAGGAGTGTAATCCCTAATCTTAAGCTCATATAAGATTAGGAGAGCTAAAATGAAATGAAACCCCATTCTAATGAGCTATAATAAGATGCATGAATGAAAAATAGAGATGATGACTTACTTTTGGAGATCTCTAATCACCCTAATAAGCCATAATAATGGATGTACCTTCCTTTAGGTAGAAAGTAGAGTGATAATGGAGGATGAAATCACTTAGGAAATAATTCATAAGGTTTTGTTTGATGGTTAGTTACATCTCTCCAACCTAGAATCCATCATGATTCTCCATAGGAAACCATCATCAATCCTTGAAAATGATAGATCTTGAATGAAAGTGAGCTTTAAAACCTAAAAAAACACTATGATGTTGCTCCAAGAATTCAAATTTATATGCTCCTTGATTTTGAATACTCTTGTGAAAGAATTCTTGAGGGATCAAGTTGATATCATGAATGCTTCAACCTTGAATTTCTTTTCTAGATGATAATAATGATTTGAATCCTTGTTTATATACGAACTTCATCTAATTTACAATTTATTAGATCCCAAATGCCAACATTAATGAATTTTTTTAATTAAAAACGTTAATTTCTTGCTCAAACCTTAAAAAGGATCCACCCAAGACTCATACACTACTTGTGGCATATGGGTCCCACCTAGGGGGACTTATATGCCCAAGGTGGCATATGAGTCTCACCTTACTTTTTTAGGGTGATCAAACATCGTGGGTTTATAAATTTGGATGCCTTTGTTGATTTTTTTAGGATTTCAGTCAAAATAAGCCTTGGGATCCAAAATAAAGGGTCTTAGGGGCCTATTAATGATGATTTGAAGGGTCATGAATTCAAGGGTACTAATATAGGTCCTAACTAAGTGTGAAATCGTATCATCTCAAAGAATGGAGTACAATTTTTACACTACATTTAGCCCCCACTTTAGTGCCCATATGACTCTACGTGCATATGCAAGCTAAAGGAATTTGAATAGTAAACTTCATTTCATAAAGGTTACTCATATGGATTCATTTGCGAGCATGGGAGAATGAAGCCCCCACTATAGCTATCTTTAAAACCATAATTTTAGGACCCACATCTTGTAAAACCAATTCATTGTTCGTTCAAAAATATTCTTATCTAGATTATTTATGAAATCAAATTCGAGGGTAAATGTTGCCCCCTTGATTTTTCTTGTTTTATTGAGGTGGAATAAAGGTAGTAGTCTAACTGCATCAAATTTCATAATTCACATCATAGGGTATTTCCAAGTACCATACCACATAGTGATAGATGTTTGATAAGAATGGGAGTAGAATCATGAATCCAACACAACAAAATGGTGTCGAAAATAGAGCTCTCTAGCCCCTAGTATGCTAGTTTGAATGAATTTTTTTTTTTAACCCTATATGCAAATGACCTAATTTGAACATATATAAGAGTAAAAAGTGAAGTAATTTGTGATCATTTTTCCTTTTACCTTCTTATAGTTTGATTTTGGTGGAGAGTGAGCGAAAATGGTGAGTGTACAACCATATATGCCCCCGAGACTCAAGAGCCTCTGTGAGGAGGTAGTGTGAGATGACCTACAACATTCAGTTAGTGGATTCTTCTCTACCTTACCTTCATTTTTTTATATTTATTTTATGTTTTTACACATTTTTAGATAGATTTAGGATCCTAGAAGAAAAATTCGATGAGCATTCCTTCTTTTCACAAAGTTTTCCCCCTTTTACAAAGTGTTATGTTTCTTTGCAAAGTGTCCCAAAAAGGGAATAAAGTTTTTAGGGCTCTTAGAAAAGTACCCCAGAGCAACCTTAGCACACTTTTTGACTGTTGATGCACAAAATTTAAGATTTTAGAATGCTTATATGTGATATTTTTTCTTTTTAGTTCGATTCCTCTATATTCACAATAACATCTCGATGATAGATTATTCTCTCAATTACAAGATTTAGTCACGACACAAATGGAGGAGGATGTACAGACTTTTTGGGCTACTATATTATATTTGGCATATCTCATGCCTCCTATGAGATACCATGTTTCCATGCTAATGGCATTGTTAGAGAGGTGGGATGCAAATACCTGCAACTTTCATCTACCGACTGGTGAGATAAAAATCACTCTCAAGGATGTGCATCACATTCTTCAAGTTCCCATTTGAGGTGAGACTATCCATTTCATAGAGGATCGTTCATATAGATAGATTCAATAAGATGTACAATAGTGCCTTAGAGGATTGATTCAAGAGGAGATTGTGGGGCCATGCATTGAGCTATAGATACTACTCTACGCACAATCACCACTTTTGAGATGGATCATGATATTCACAGTAGAACTAGTACTAGTCCTAGAGGGTTGGGGAGCACACCTAGATAGAGGCCTAACTCACATGATATGGGAGATGGAGCATTGCAGGACAATTTATGCATGGGTCATAACATGCTTGCACATCTATACTATGTTTTAGGATGTTTTATGTACCATGAGGTTGAGAGTATGGTTCATTATAAACTTCTATAGGTTTGGTGCCTAGAGCATATCACATGCACCAGGCTGATAGGATTTCCATCTATATGCACCCTTGGATTCCCATTATCTTTTAGTTATCCAATGAGACGAGCGTGAACATATAGATATTTTCATTTCTAGAGAGTCGTATTTGACTGCCTGGATCAGGAGGAGATCTTGTGGACCCTACCAACTGATACCAAAATGGCCAAATGAGACCCAATAGCTTAGGAGATTGCAGAGGGATAGGTTTTTATTGGGGAGGCATGACTACGTAGTAAGACCATTCTACTACGATCATGTCATGAGACAGTTCAAACAAGTATAGGTGCCACTGGTAGCAAGGCCATTTTATAGGAAACCATTGTAGAGTGCCTAGAGGCCAAGAGATATGAGATGACTGATAGTGGATGATGTTGTATCCATTGATTTAGATGACAAGGATCTCGATCTGCCCCCATTCTTTAATGCTAATGAAATTTGTGCTAGAAATACATATGAGGAGTGGTAGCCATATCACAACCGGCTCTGGTATTTCCTATGGATCAACCTATAGGCTTTGTGGGGCCTTTTCCAGATTAGAGGTATGAGGAGGAGGAGATAGGTGAGGAGGTATGGATCAAGGTTTCAGACCTATTTATGGATGAGGTGGAAGAGGATTATGATGATGAGGAAGAATCAAACTATGAGGAGGGGGAGGAGGAGGAGGACTAGTTGAAGAGCGAGGGAAGTGAAAAAATGGATGAGGGTCCAATTACCCAAGATTGGATAGATTCAGCTCCCACCCGTGTTACTAGATCACACTCAGTAGTTGCAACATACACAAACACTAATGAGCATGGAGAGGCTAGCACATCTTCTATTCCTCCTGCACATGATGTGGTTTTTTTACACAATCAATCGGTGATCTAGTTAATGGAACATTATTTATGATTATTCTTATGCCTTTATGATTATGCTTATTTTCATTATTTACATATATATATCATGATGTTTACTGATTAGCTTTATGATTTCTATTTTGTAGGGTCCATGAGAGACTTGCATGATCTCTACCGACGATCGGTCATAGAGATAGTACCTCATGTACTTAGAGATGAGGCTATTGCCATATACTACACACCCCCACCTATCATGGAGTAGCATCTAGAGTTGTTTGATCCTTTTTCTAGGCTAAGAGGATCATATGAGGGTGTTGAGTTAGGTGTGTTGATCGAGCCGAGGGTGATCTATCAACCTTACAGGATGCATATGAGGAGCTTTAGTTATCTCAAGATCTGGTAGAAGTCAAGATAATTCATGCAAATGTTGCCAAGTTGCAAGTGGATAGAGACCGCATAGAGGGAGAGTACCTAGAGGCCATCAGAAAGGAGGTCATAGTTGTTGGATGAGCAGTGGGCCTATAATATGCATTGGATTCTCTTATTAGTTCATGATCACATAATATCATCTCTCGATAGACCATCTCTCAACAGATGTGATCACTAGCTCCCGAGGGATCTAGTAGCCACAGGCGACACTAGCATTGTATATTTCATGACATGTACTATTATATATATATATATATATGATCATTTGTACTTGATTGTTTATGTTTTTGTATTTGAATTAGATGGCAATTTGATTTATCAAATAATCTTTGTAAGACTATTTAATAAATGTCTCCATGATCTAACATTTTTTATGTGATCTAATTAAAACTATCCTAGTTTTCTTTTAGATGCAACATTATGAGTAAGTATGTTATGCTAAATTAAATGCGCTTATCATATAATTAAAGAATATTAAATGCATATACGGATATAATTTAGCACAACATACAAGATTAACTTGAATAGTATGAAACCTAAAGTAACCACCTAAAATTAATTTAAATAATTTCTTTAGTATTCAAGACACACAAATGTTTGTTTTTCAAGAATGAATCAATGCAAGAGATCATAGAATACCATTTACTAACTCTAGCACCACTACTTTATCATTCACACTATTCAAGAAGATTAGACATAATACTGGTGCAAATGTGTTGCATTAATAGGTTCTTTAAGAGGTGTACCATCCATTTTTCATTAATGTGTATGCTCCAGATCAATAACTTTCATCAACTATGTAAGGTCCTGACCAATTGGGGCTGAATTTTCCTTTTTCAATTGGGGTTGCATTGACGTTATGTTGATTCTCAAGTAACACCAAATCAACTTTAATAAATGCATGAGGGATGATTTTATCATTGTAACTACGTTGCATTCTTCTAGAGTAAGCTTGGAGATACTCAAGAGCATTAATGTATTGTTCATCAAGCATTTCAAGATGATACAATAATTTTTCTTTATAAGTATTTCCATCAGTAAGTCCTTGAAGAGAAATTATTAATGAAGGAATCTCTAACTACAAGGGCATTATTGATTTGGCACCGTAGACAAAGTTATAAGGAGTATTTTCAGTTGATGTTCTAATACTAGTACGATAATCCCATAAGGCATATATCAACTGTGTATGCCAATCCTTATTATGTTTTCTTATTGTCTTTCTTAATATTTTCTCAAGATTATTATCAGTTGATTTAGCTTAACCATTAGATTGTGGGTAATATGGTGTTGAAAAATTATGTTGGATACTAAATGTCTCTAAGAAGGTATTTATGTCATTATTCTTAAATGGTGTCTCATTGTCTAAAATTAATGTGGAAGGAAGTCTAAAGTGAGCAATAATGTGTTCTAATATGAAACAACATATTACATTGGCAATTGTTGAACGAAGGGGAATGGCTTCCACCCATTTTGTGAAATAGTCTATTGCGGAAATTATGAATATATGTCTGACAAAGGAAGGTGGTGAGATTTTTCAATAAGATCCAAATCCCATACCAAGAATGGAAAAATAGGAACTTGGGCATGAAGCTTGGAAGAAAGAGAGTGAATCAAATTGCTATGTTCCTGAAATTTGTGACATTTCTTAATGTATTCAAAGAAATATTGTTCCATATTCCTCCAATACTATCATATACAGATTAACTTTTGAACTAATGATCTTCCTCCAAAATGGCCGCCATAAGCACCTGCATGAGCTTCTGCCAATGCTATGGGGATTTTAGATTTTTTAAGGAATCTAAGTAAAAGACCATCAAATGACCTTCTATACAATACATTCACAAGGATTATATATCTAGATGCAAGTTTTCAAAGGTGGTCTTGAATATTCTTAGTTGTTTGCTTAGGAAAGGTAACCTCTTTTTAGTAATTAAATATTGGTGCATAACATTCACTAAAGCTTTCTATGGGTTTTGATAACACTTCTCCCACTTTAGATTCTATTGATGGTTTCATAATTGTAAGGATAATGAATGTGTAATCTCTTGAAGGGTCTTTAAGAGATACAAGGGAAGTTGCACTCACCATTGCATCCACATGTTAGTTATATTTACATGGGATGTTAATGATGGTAAATGAATTTTAGCAACATAAATAGTAAGCCCCACCTTTGAGGAATGGAGCACAAGGGTAGGGTTGCTATCTCACACTTGTTACATTCAAGGAAACCTTAGAGATCTCAATTCAAAGATAGAAAGGGGGAAAGAGATCTTGATCTTGAATATGGATATGAAACTATTCTTGCAAATGGATCTTCAATGCTACATCACAACACTAGCTCAACAAAATGCTTGATTCTTGATGATATTGGCATGATAATGGATATTGAACTATTGCAATAAATGATGTAGAACTCTGCCCTTGAATACCTTAGAAATTCTCTTATAAACTCTCTTGATGCTCTTGTGTAATCTTGGAATGCTTAACTCTTGAGTGTTAGGCTTGATATTATGAATGCTTAGTGAAATAATGATTTGAGACCTTTTTTATATAGGAAATCCATCCAACTTACCATTTATTATATCCCAGAGGTCGACACACATGAAATTTAAATTTAAAACCCTAATTTTCTGCTCAAAACCCTAAAAAGGGCCAAATGGGACTCATATACCATTTTTGGCATATAATTCCCATCTGGATAGGACTCATATGCCCAAGGTGGCATATGGGTCCCACCAAGCTTTTTCAGGTGGAGGAAATGTTGGGGAGTTGGAAAATTAAGTATATTTGTTGATCGTTTTAGGATTTTGGCTGAAATATTTCTTAGGATTACATAAAATATGGTCCTAGGGCCCTATTAATGATGATATGAAGGTCACAAATTCAAGAGGACCCAAAATTCAATGTGAAAGTGTAAATAAATACACTTTGCAACATTAAATTCAGGTAAAATTAGGTCTATTTGTCTTAAAAGGGTCCTAAATCCCATGTGAATGTGGAAAACACATTACAACACTAGATCAAGGTGGTATTAGGTCCATTTTAATGTTAATAATTCCCAAATTAAGTATGAAAATATAAACGATGCCATTTTTTGACACTACATTTATCCCCTACTTTAGGAGAGGATGAACCTACTTCAAACTCACAATAAAGTAGACATTCAAGAGGGGTCTAAGTGTAGCAATGTGGATGGTCTAGGATAATAAGGATCAAAGGAGGTGGTCAATCCCATAGGATCAAATATCCTATGCCAAACTAACATAAGCACATAAGGAAACACACAAGGTTTATGATATGCAGCATCAAGATACACAATCTCACAATGTCAAAGACATAAAGAAGAAAGAAAAACAAAAAGAACAAGGAAAAATAAAAAGAGGTGGATCAAGCCGTGACCATTTTCCCAACATGATGTTGATAAGATCTAAGTTTTTTTTCCAAAATTTCACACTCACTCTAAAGAAACAAAACTCTAGGTCATCCATTGGGTGAGTATCCAAAAAGGGTGGCCTAGTGAGAAAGTCATGCCTCTATGTTGGCTTCTCACCATATAATGAGAAATTCATGCCCATGTTTAGGCTTCTCATCATAATAACCATACCAAAGCTATTTCTCCTTATAACTTTGATAAGGTTCCACACAACAATGAACTTCGATCTTCATGAGGCAAGAAAAGATTCATATGCTAACATTCATGAAAAAACAAGATGTCTCCATAGGTAAGCAAAGTGTGTTATGCAAGGTAGCCATATAATGGATATTGTAAATGAAAAATAGTGTAAGGTGTTGGTTTTCCAATTGATCACTCCAATGAATCCTATAGACTAGCCACTTTGTGATGATCAAATTCAATGGTGGATGTGACCAACTGAAAAGATTCAATCAAAGACTGAAATATCCTACACTTCAGGCTCTATAGGACCAAGGTGGGTCAACCTCTACAATACCTTAAAAACTCAATTCAATTATACACATAAATTTATTTTTATAGTAGATAACTCCCAATTCAATAAACCAAGGAAAGCATTGACAACCTCAAATTTGGCTGCATTCTTGGTACTTCATCACTCACTCAGCAATTGGGAGGCAGAACACGACATTAAATCTCAACTAAATAACAAGGATTTAAAATGTTTTTGGTAATGCATCAATATGAATATTAGATTAGTGCCTAAATTTGGGTCACGAAGTCAAAATACAAAATTATGAAAGGAATTTCATCAGCAAACACACTTCAACTAGTGGATTCAAATTGCTAGTGCATTACACCAATAGATCCACTCCTATTATCAATCATGCTCTTCTTATTAATCCAACTTGCACACTTGAAATCACAATTATCTGCTCAAAGGAATTTAACCATTTCTTTAAATAGACCCATGAAAAAATAAAACACTCCTAGGGAAAGTGAGATGATAAACTCAAAAATACTATGTATTATTGAATTCAAATGATTTAAAATGTACAAAGATGGAGAAAATTTAATGAGATTTATGATTTTCTTGCAAAAAATAGCTAATATTTACTCATGAAATCAGAAATTACAGCTTATAGACTCAATTTATGACTTAGACTCAGCATTTCTCTATCTACCTAGCCCATACAAAAATCTAGAACCCTTTATAATGAGAAGAGAAGAGAATAAGAAGAAAAAGGTTGAGCCCTAAAATTAATTTGATGATGACACCTAGCAACTTCCCCCTTCAATCTGGAATGTGGAATCTTCATTTGTCTTCACTCCTTATTTGCAACAAAAAACTCTCTTCATGAAAATCTACACCACCATTTACCACACCTTGCAATTAAAAATGACTCTTTTCATGAAAAGTTTTTACTCTGCCCTTCATTTTACCCTGCAACAAACTTTGTTTTATTGAAAAAGTGTTTACTCAGCTCTCCTTTGTTGCATTTTAGAATTATACTTTTCACTCTCAACCAATAAATTTTTTTATAGAGTGAATATTTATTCACTTTACAATATTTTCTCTCGGGTCATTTTATAGTGCTATTTACCTAAAGATGAAATCCCTTTTACTTTGCATCGGGCAACCTTCATTTTCATCACTTCACTCATTAAAGTATTTCATTTAAAATGAAGACATTTTAAATAAAATACTATTGGACAAAAAAGTTTACCTCACTCCATAAAATGCATTATTTTAAAATGAAATCATTCTAAAACTAATACTATTGGCCATGATAAAATATTTTTCAATTTAAACTTTAAGTCGGGCCCACCATTCTCATCCTCACACACCTCACAACTCATCCCATGATTATATTAAGAAACTTCCTTGAGTTTTCCCTTCAAGTAGCATGATGACACATTTCTTTCAGCTGGCATGATGGATGCATAGTAACATAGACATTTCCAATTCTATGCACCACAAAAATGGCTAAAATACTTGGCCATTTTTATGCACAACAAGAACATTCCCTTTTCTACGCCAAGCTTTACAACATATTCTCAAACCCTTTCAAATGGTGTGTTGCATCATTCCTTTGGATTCATCCTCTAGTTATTGTACCATATACATCAACACCATTGAAGGTGAGCATAATTCCCTTCGCATAATGAACCTCCATTTTTTGAATGCAGAGAACATAGCCATCTAGGCTTGCATTTTGCTAAAAAAGTCCACTTGATCACCAAAAAATGCTATGTTAGTAACTCAATTTTGATGCCCTTCAAAAAGGCACTCTTGTTCTTTTTTTCTATTATAGATTTTAATTGTCCCTATAGTTAGGGAAAATCAAATATAAAAAAGAATAACAAGATATCAAACCCTAACTAGCACAATAGAGTACAATCAAGCATGAAAATCAAAATAACAAGCGAATGCAAACCGATCTCCAAGCTAGATTTGATTTATCTCCATTGCTCTTCTCCACCTGCATGAGAATGCAAGATTTTGAAGGTTTGATTATTTTGATTTCTCATTTTTATAGCATAACGATAAGATGTAGATGATAGAAGAAAACTAGATAGATAGATAAGAAGATCGAAAGAAATTTTGGCAAAGTAAGGATGTTAGAAGAATATTCTCCCCAAATGGCTTGTGAAAGGCTTGATTTATAGGAGAAGGATGATTTGATTTGATGGCCAAGATTAAAAGTCAATTATGTGATGTGTATGGCTAGGATTAAAAGTTTATTTTAGTGCCTGTGACACACATTAAGTGGGTTATGAAATGAAGCTAAAATTAGGATGTGAGGGAATAGTGAGATTCTTTTATTTATTTTGGAGGAAAAAATGCCTATGACGCTCAAATGAATGGAGCTAAAAATAGGACGTGAGTGGGAATCTCATAATTTAAATAATTAAATTATTTAAATTATTTGTGTGTGTGAAGAGTTGTAGTCAAGTGACATATGTTGCAGTGTGGTAAAAGTGAGGGATTAATTCAAATATTTAATTTGAATTATTTTGAGACATGTGAAGGGGAAATTAATAAGATTTATTTAATTAATTGGGAAGGTGATTAAGTGGAATAAATGGGATGAGTGGAATAATTTAATGACCTAGGGTAGAGTATTACAAAATTTCTTACAAGGTCATGTATAGACTAGTTAATATTATGACATGGACAATTCTGGGTGTCTACATTTTGCCCCTCTTGGAGATGATGTTCGATATGGTGAGATTTATGTCAAGTAACATCATTTCAAATAAGCTAAGGTATGGATAGAGGAAAAAATATGATGCCCCAACCACTCGAGGAAGTGAGGAGCAAGATGAATGAAGGAAAGGGATGATAGGAGAATATGATGATGCAAAAGATATGAAGAAATGGGATGATGATGCCCCCTTGAGAGGATAGGCAGGTTGGACGAACATGGGTATGCTCTTGAAATAAATGAATTAAACGATAAAGGAGGGATAAGATGAATGATACAAGATAACAAGTAGATGAAAAAGAATAATGACATGCTATGCTGTAATAAAGTGAGCAATCATATGTTTGATATAGCACTAGACATTATGCACCAAGGTATAAGGACCAAGGTGACAATATGTCTTGTGCCACAGCGTAATACAACCTTGTCTAGATACAAGATATGAATATTAGCTGGGAGTGATTCAGATTCAATGCAAATGCAAATTAAAATGATAACACACATAAGAAAGAAAGAAAGTATGCACAAATGATACAAAAACAAACAAGGTATTGTCCTTGTCAAGTTGTAAACCGATGATTAATTAATTGATTGATGATGATGATGATGATGATAGTGTTGTCATTGCTGGGAACGATATATCCCTAGATCAACACAAGGATGATTGATTTATTTATTTATTGGGTTTACAACAAGATTAGGATCAATACCAAAGGATGTGATTGGATAATTTGGAAAGATTGATTAGCTTGGCTAGTATGGATTAAGGATTGATTTGCATTTGGATTATTGCTTGGAATGATTGAAGATGGTTAATTTGAAGATTTGGATGATGATTGATGAATTAAATTGAAGAATGATTTACTTGGAATTATTTTGATTGATTGGATTGATGGACGAATGATTTGATTTGATTTGATGATAATGATTGGATTGATTAGATGAATGGGTTTGATTAGAAGAAGTGATGTGATTGGATAATTTGATGAAGAAATTGATTTGAAGGATTGATTTGAAGAAGTTGAATTGATGTGTTGAATTGATTGGAAGAAGTGATTTAGTTTGATTTTATTGCTTGGATTTTTGTTGGCTATCTGATTTTTTTGTCTTATTTGAGGACCCTTTTCCATTTTTTTAGTATTTTTTTTGGGGATATTTTGATTTTTCTGGATATTTGAAATGTTTTGATTTTTTTGGATTTTTGAAATGTTTCAATTTTTGGATTTTGAAATGTTTTTATTTTTTGGAATTTTGGAATGTTTTGATTTTTTTGGATTTTTGAAATGTTTTGATTTTTTTGGATTTTCTTTCAGGACATTTTTTTGAAATGTTTTGAGATGTTAATGGATGACAATTTGGATAGCCTTTGTGCTAGATACCAATGACAAGGGAAAATAAATTATAGGTGCAAGGAGATAGATTGGATTGATGGATGAAAGGGTGGGTGATAGGATAAGGGGTAGAAGGCTCATGATAGATGGATCGATAAAAAGGATAGATCATAGTGAATGGAATGGATGTATGCATCATAAGAGAGCAAGGATGTGATCTCCAAAGACTATGTCACATAGGAATAACATGCCCCATTCTAGGTACAATACTTAGGATGTTTCATGACAAAGCTTATGAAACTAGGATAATGATAGGCTTGTTTGGAAGGATGAGGTATATTAAAAGATATCAAAAGCATGTTTCAATATTTTTCCCCTATGTCTTCATGAAGATCACTAGGAGAAGGGTGGATGAGTGGACTCAATATGATAGGTATGTATAATGGCTAAAGATGGTAGGTAGGATGGAAATGATATGATAAAAAGTGACATGATAGGATAGATAGTGTGGATGAGACAAAGTACCCCCAGGTGTAAGTGACATAGATGATCAACCTACACATGATGCCTGTTTGCCAGGTTTTCATCATGGTACTTATCCAAGGCACCTGCTCACTAGGTTTTCACCATTGGATGAAGGGATTTCTCTTTAATTTTTTTGATTTTTTTGTTTTACTTTTTTTATTTTTGGATAGGAGAAGGGGAATATGGATAGGAAAGACTCAAGTGTCTAGTTCCATGAAAGGTGATAGTCCCACTAGAGATGGATGTCATCGCATGGATCATGTCAAATGTCATTATGCTCATAGATGTTTGTAAGGGATGACATGAAAGGGAGATGGAGTAGGTAGATGATGGATTATGATGTGGATTATGTAGGTATTGGTGGATTATGATGTGGATTATGCAGGGGATGTGAATGGGAGGCCTAGCCAAAAGCATGGACCATAGGAAGGTGATGGGGGAGATATGTAGGATAATGAGTGAAGGGTGATGAGATGGAGGTATGTGGGATTGTTGTGAAATGGAAGGGAACCATGACCAATGGTTGCACACACTATGATAAATGTTGAATCTTTTGATGTGGATGGGGTGTAGGAAGCAATGGGGATGTTTTCTTAGGAGATGGGTAATAAATTAATTTAGGTACCCACATAGACTTAGTATTTTTCTTGTGGGATGGAATATGAGATTCTTGAATAGACTGGGAATGTGGGGTGGAAGTGGATGGTTGAGATTTTTGTGATGTAGATGCCTCATTTGACTTGCTTTCCTTTTTCTTAGGGACCCAAACCATTTTAGTTTTGGCCTTTTATTTTGGAGGTATGGGCTTATATAGCTTTTTAGAGGTACTTGGCTTTGACTTTTTGAAATTGTATCTTAAGGAATTAGGACCTTTAGGATTTTTAACTTTATGTCTAGAGGCATCCAAATTTTTATTTTGGAATCCCTTGGGTTTGGTGAAATGAGTGGAAGCTTTATGTTTAGACAATGTGTGAATTTGTTGGTCATGATTAGGATTTTTAGAAGATTTATGGATAGATGGATAAGGGGATTGGAGGATAGGAATATTAGGTGTTGGGAGTAGTGGAGGTAAATTAGATGGAGAAATACTAGGAGTTGAAAGCAATCGTGGCAAAGTTGATGGTGGAAGGTGTACGATCACATTATTTTGACATTTGTAAGATGATGGAGGAGAGATGGAAACATATGTTTTAGGCATATGATAGGATTTTTTGTGGAAAGAGGACTTATGATGGATGGAGGAAGTACCAACATCTTTAGATTGGTGTCCTTGGGGTGTATATCCAAGGCCATAAGAGCATCGAGGGACCTTGACATGGATTGGCTCAAAAATACCTTTTTCATAAAGGCCTAAGCCTTTACCTTGATATTTCATGTGCTTGTGATGGAGAATGGGACTAGGTATGTTTTGGACACTAGAGTTGAGTTCATTATTAGATGAAGAAGGTGACGTGGATAAATTTTGGTGTACTGAGTAACATTCATGAATAAAGATGGATAGACCAATAGGACATGTTGGTGGATTTGAAATGGGGTTGATAGTGGATGTGGAAGGATAATTAGGATCTTGATTATGTTCATTTAGATCCACACTATTGGTTTGATCTTATACATTACTATGGAGGCATGTGTCTCAACATGACAAGTGGATAATGCAAGATCATGGATAGGACTAGGTAGGGGGTGTATAGGAGCAATGGAGGTTTCTTTCTCATGGATAGGTGAAGTGATAGGCTTTTGACCATGGAATGCATAGAGTTGGTCAAGAGGATCAGCATGGCCTTCTTGATCATAGGTAGGATCTAGATCATAGAGGGAAGCTTGATCATGAATAGGACCAAGTATGTTATGAGTGGGATCATTAGAAGGGACTAGATCTTGATTATAATGAGAGATTAATGTTTCCTCATGCTTAGGATAATTCTCTTGACATAGCTCTTGGATTTGAGTAGAAATTGAAGTGGAAGAATATAGAAGAGGCTTGGTATGCTCTTTATGATCAACAACATGAGGGCATGATGGAATTTGACTTAGAAATATAAGATCAATAGGTTGTGGACCACATCTGGAGTTTGAAGAATAGGCATGGAATTCAAAGGTTCGTTGGTAAGCTCATTAATGGGTGCTTGACATGGGGATTTTCTCTTCCGTGCTAGTAGTCTTTAGAGAAAATAATTAAAGGATTCTTTGGTTGATGGATTAGAGCTTGATAAGTTGGATGGTGGTGTTGGTGTAGGAATAGTATGCTTTGAGATAGGAATTTTATTAGATGGTGATGGAGGACTAGTAGATGGAATGGTGTATGATTCCAAACTTAGGGTTGTATTTCCCTTGTCAATAGTATCATTAAGGTGACCTAAGATTTCTACAAAGTTTTCATCATCACTAGGATCTACAAAGTTCTCATCATCACTAGGAGAAAAGTTTGACCCACCTTGGAGGATATATGGTTTTTTATTATCTTCATGATTAGGTAAAGGGATTCCTTGAAGTATGACCTTGGGCTTGTGACTAAGATCATTCAGGATTGGGACCGTTTTAGCAAGTGCTTCCCTAGATTAGGGTGATGATGATGATGTGGAATGATTAAATTGGATGACTTGGATTGATTAGGATGATTAGAATGATATATTTTTATGTGTTGGTGTTTATAGCTTGATATGGTAATTTGCAAACAAATGATTACACATGTACACACATGAATCACACATGCAAGACACATAAGAAAGTTTGAATTTGAAATTATGAATGTGATGAACAAGCACACACTTGAAGAAGACACATCAACAAGTCCTAGAACTAGTCAAGTTGGTATGGGCAATTAGGTCTTAAGCTAGGAAGCACGAGGTTGAATAGGGATAATTTGAAAGAAAAATCCTGCCACACAACCAAGAGAAAGGGGTAACCTACCCTTCACCTTCACTTCCCAAAGGTATAAAGTTCTTTGGGGCTTAGCCAAGAGTGACAAGATTTTAACTCCAAAATAAGCGTGTCTTTCAATTAACACTTTGATTGAGGTTGTCCCTAGGGGTGATGAAATCCCCTAGCAGGACTCCTAAGAAGGGTATGACAAAAGCAAACCAAGAGAGGTGTTTTTTATAACACACGCTTGACTCACACTCACAGTTGTAAATTCCCTTTTAGAAAATTGAAATGTGTAAAATAGTTCAAGCACTTGTTGTTTTTAACCCAAATCAAAAAATGTGTGATGGAAGACAATGGTTCTTTTTTAGCCCAATTTCAAAGTGTGATTGCAAACAAGATGTTCATTTTAAAGCCCCAAATTGAAGTGTTTTGCAAACAAGATTGATTAATCAAGTGAGAGATAAAGATAATAGAATGAGTGCACCCAAAAAAAAAAATTTCCAATATGCTATGTATGACTGATATTATTGCTACTAAAGCTCCTTATGATCACCTAAAAAATCAAAAAAATAATATTATAATGCAGCCATAAAAAAAAATAAGCTCATCCTATTATTGAAATTTCATATACATGTTTTTAACATAACCGAATTAGATTTGATTATTGGAAGATTTTATTCATCTGAAAAAAAAAAAATCAAACAAAAAACCCCTACTAATTTTATGAGAGCTTTCCAAAAATGTAAAGAAGTTGAAAAAATTCTTTGTTTTGCGCCCACAAATGTGGATTTATGAAAAACCTATAGAAAACAAAGATTGAATTATTTATCACCTTATATGATCTCAAAATCAAATTTGTAAAAAAGAGACCCCTACTAGAATTTCAAGAGCCTTCCATAAATGTAAGCATTTTTGTCAAAGTTGTTGATGGGCATTCAAAAATTCAATTTTATTAAAAAACATAAAATTAAAATAAAACCTACCAAAATGGTGATAAACCCTCAAATTTGTTTACTGTAGCCTCTTGTGTTGATTTATAAGCTTCTGTGAAAATCTTGTAGAAAAATACATAGCCATTTGGATGATATGACGAAATTCGTAAAACCTAGGGTTTTGTCTAAAAACTGGCATATCTGCAACAAAAAAATAATAAAACTTGCAAAAAAGCAAGCTAGATCAAAGGATTTATGTCGGGTTCACCAATGTAGTTAGGGAAAATCAGATATTAAAAGAACAACAATATATCAAACCCTAACTAGCACAATAGAGTACAAGTAAGCATGAAAATCAAAATAACAAGCGAATGCAAACTGATCTCCAAGCTAGATTTGATTTATCTCCATTGCTCTTCTCCATCTACATGAGAATGAAATTTTTCAAAGGTTTGATTATTTTGATATGTTATTTTCTCATTTTCATAGCATAACAATAAGATGGAGATGACAGAAAAAAACTAGATAGATAGATAAGAAGATTGAAAGAAATTTTGGCAGAGTATGGATGTTAGAAGAAGATTCTCCCAAAATGGCTTGTGAAAGGCTTGATTTATAGGAGAAGGCTTAATTTATTCGATGAACAAGATTAAAATTCAATTATTTGATGTGTATGGCTAGGATTAAAAGTTTATTTTAGTGCCTATGACACGCATTAAGTGGGTTATGACATGAAGCTAAAATTAGGATATGAGGGAATAGTGAAATTCTTTTATTTATTTTGAAGGAAAAGATGCCTATGATGCAAAAATGAATGGGGCTAAAAATAGGATGTGAGTGGGGATCTCATAATTTAAATAATAAAATTATTTAAATTATTTGTGCATGTGAAGAGTTGTAGTCAAGTGACACATGTTGCAATGTGGTAAAAGTGAGGGATTAATTCAAATATTTAATTTGAATTATTATTTTGAGACATGTGAAGGGGAAATTGATAAGATTTATTTAATTAATTGGGAAGGTGATTGATTGGAATAAATGGGATAAGTGGAATAATGTAATGACCTAGGGTAGAATATTAAAAAAAGTCTTACAAGGTCATGTATTGACTAGGTAATATTATGATATGAACAATTTTGGGTGTCTACAGTCCTTGATTGAATGCAATTGTCAATATGTTGCTTATTTGCTGAAATTTTACTCCCAAAATTTAAAGTTTGATCTTGATGTTGTAATACTTTGCTTGGAAAGAGTACCAAGTCTAAATCAACTTGTATAGGAAACCGACCATCTTTTCTTTGTTTTCATGTTGCTAAGAAGACACAAAGTATTTGATGAGTTTTTGTTTGTTTGAAATGTATCCCTTATCAAATTCATCAGTAATTCTAGCATCATCATCTAGCTTCCATTGAAATTCCTCCTTATTTGCATGCACATGTCACGTCCCCTTATGGGCTCAACTAAAAAAAAAATCTTTATCAAACAAGTTTCATGCTGAATTAACCTTGAGGCTTCTTCTAAATGCTCCAAACATGAAAATTTGAAATGGGTTATGGGTTGCGTTAAAATCAACTTTATAGCATATGTGCACTTTGGTCAAAACTAGTCAAGTAGGCTCTGGAATCACCCTAGAAAACCAATCAAACAACCTCTTGGAGTCACAAAAACTTGCAGACATGTAGACTTTTGATCCGAGAATGGAGTGCAAAAGATGGTTCGAAAAAAGGAATCCTGAGGTGAAAGATATTAAATGCCAAAGTTGCTCAATTAAACTTTTTTGCATCTGTACCTGTTCAGAACCAACCCAGCCTCACCAAATTGCCATTTACAAAAAATATCAAATTAACTCTTGGCGAGCTGGCACTGTAAACATAAGCTCATTTGGGATCAGTGAGTGAGTGTGCAAGAAGTATTTTTTTGAATTATCATCTATCACGAGATATTGAAGGTCAAAGTTGACCACCTTGAAAGGTTCCAAAAAATGCAAGTGCAAAACTGAACAAATTGCATTTGGTTTTGGCCTAGTAAAAATAGCAAATCAGATCATGTAGTTCTGAAATCTGACATGGGAGTACATTTATGTGGGGAGAATGGAGAGAAAAAATCCTTTTGGCTTGATAGTCAACCATTTGTGAAATATTAACTTGAACAGGAGGCCACTTTGCAAAACTGAAAGTTTGCAAACAACAGGAAAGTGTCAAAACCCTCTAGCTTCACTTTTCAAAACCTTGACGAAACTTATTGTGGGAAGCCAAAAATTGACATACACATTCACATATGTCACATGAGTGGGCCTCCCAAGGGGTTTGAATTGAAAATCAACATGCTCCGAAATATGACCCTCCAAAGTAGGTCATTTAGGAAAATTTTCAAGTGCACTTCTAAAAGTGCAGGGGCAAAAATTTCAATATGGGCACTTTCAAATTCTGCAAATTTGAAAGTGCCATCAGTGGCTCCAACTGGGGATGTATGCCCCCTATGGGCATAGCAAGATTCCAGATCTCTGGAGAGTAGACCAAATACTGTGTCTGTCAAGTGCTCTCAAACTACTCGTTTATTCAACCTCGTTTTCAACTTCACTTGGTGACCCTAGATCACCAAATGAAAAAAGGGGAGTCAAATTTTACCTCTTTCAAACACCAATTTGTTAAAAGAGTTGATCTCCCTCAACTCATGCTTTCCTATTTCACACCACAACAATATGGGTGACAACATATTTGCAAACACCAGTATTAGGCTACCTTTATACAAGTGTGAACTTGCTCTCTGTCTGGATTTGTCATCATATGGAAACCAAATTATATATGCTACCTCACTGCCACTCTCTTCATGTTTTAATTTCACATCAAGTGGCAAAATTTGAGGATAGTGACCAAGACCACATGAAAGTATAGCCTGATCACAACTATCTGCCTAATTAAACATGCTGGTACCTCCCAATCAGAAATCATATACAACATTATCAATTTATTCATAATCACTATGCATCTGAAAGTTAGGCACACTCTCAAAATGTTGACTATTATGTGGCAACAACTTATCATATTCATCATATAAATCACTCTCAAGATGAAAACAACATTCTTCAGTTTCTTGCACACTGTCACACTCTATGAAAACTTCTCCCACCTGGAAGAAGTATAACTCAGATTTTTCCATATGGCTAGTACAATTAATCTCATTCTCATTACTAGTTTGCATGTCAAAAGTGAAACTATCACAAGAACTTAACAGAAGATCTTGCTCATCATGCAAACTATCTCCAAGTGTATGCAAATAGATACACTCATGCATTGGCACACTCTATAACTATTCTCCATCATGTTGATATAAAGAATCATCAAGTATTTCTGATTTATCTTCATCTTTAGTCACTCTGTCATCTTTTGAGCACAACATATCAACATCTTCATCATCACAAGTTTTCTCAAGAATGAGCAATTTTGGCTCAAAAAAACAATCTAGTTTTACCTTGAAATCAACATTAACATCCACATGAAAAGACTCGTGTCTAGGATCATTCAAATAAGCAATCGAAAACTTTTCCATATATGCATTAAAGCTCTCAATACTTGGCTCATTGGATGCACAAACCTCATGGTCATCTGCTACTTCAAACTCATCAAAACAGATTTCTGAACTTGCATCAGTATCCATACTTCCATACTCATCATACAGTGCATCATTGCAATCAAATTGCTGCTTGTCCTCATCCACATTGTCATCATGTTGATCAACTAGTTCATAAATGGAAGGAGAATCAGATTCAGATGCATCATAGCTTGCACATTGAAGGTCATTATCACTGCCAAAATCATTGTGAGAAGCACATAACAACCAAAGATTATCAACATGTGTACATTTATGATATTTAGTGGTTAACAGATTTGAAATTCATTCACTACTTAACAAACCATTGCTCTGACCCATTCCTGCAACCACTTCTTCTCCTTGACCTTCACTAAAAATGCATGCATTATCAAATTGCAAATCAAGATATATCATGATGTCATCATCATCAAAATATGAAAAATCAATGGACTGATCATTTACTGGATTTCCCCAATTACAAGAGATAGGATCAACAACAACCTTGTCATAAACATGGTCACAATCCTTCACAAAGAACAGGTTGTCTATTTTTTCATTCTTGCTTAGTTTTGGTCTATCATAACAGAAATCCACATCATTTTGCCTTTCAGTATTGGACCGTGTGTCTTCATTGAGTTTTCCATTCACATCCTCTTGAGGATAGACACAAACATTGTCACTGTCAAGCTGAAAACAATCAATGGCTTCCTCATTGTAGCTACTTGTGGTTGATCTTTTTGACTGAAACTCATTGCATACTTTATCAATTGCAACTGACATACTAATATTCACATAAGCATTCTTTGAATCTACAAGATCCTTTGTCTCATCATGAAAGATTTCATCATTGATAGACACACTCATAATATTGGTATGACCAAGTGTGTCAAAATATTTCTGATTACACATATCCTCTTTAAAAAATAAATCCAACTTATATCCTTCATCATTTCTCTCATCATCATGGCTGCAACTTTCATTTGGTTGTATCTCTTTTAAAGGTTGTTCAAAGAAAACTTCCTCATTACCTAATGATGCATCATTCTTGTTTTCTCCCTTCTGAGGTGTGCATTTTTATTTATTTAAAACCAAGGATGTCTAATCATTTGTACTAACATAGCTACTGATTTTATCAACATGTTTACCAACTATTGAGGACAACAAACCTTGCACATATTCATTCCTCATTTTCTCCAAATTAACTAAAACTGTGTATGTCATCTGCATATCTGATATTCTAAAATATTTTAACAATGCACTAGATCCTTCCTCAAAAGCTTCAAAGTACATGTGAATGCAATCTGGAGCACTAGGTCTGAAAATCTCAGGGATTAGTGAAAGAGAAACAACAAATATATGACTGAAATCAATGCTTGACTCTTCATTTTTTCTTTTAACCTCTTTCAACCTTGTGACAAGGTTAGAAGGTTCTCTTGCAAATTCTTCTCTATAAGTATCCACTAGTCTATCCCAGCATGCAAAGGACTTCTCAAGAAAACTTAAGTACCAATCCCTAGCTCTTTCTTTGAGAGATCTGACAAAAAATCTCATCCACATATCCTGATCTCCAAATGAATGTTTCTCCATGAAGCTGGAAAAACTTTAGATATGTGCATCTCCTTCACACACATTATATCCATCAAATCTAGGCATCTATTTATAAACTTGATTTGACATAATTTCAAACTTGTAGTCAACCCATGACAAATTTAATTGGTCATACAATGGATCAAAGGAATTGAAAAAAGGTGTAGTAACTTGGCAAGTAGATACAGTATGGTTATCTCTTAACTGGGCTTGTGAAAGCATCAGGTGCCTTTCATCCATCTCTTTAATTTTTCTCTCAAACATAGCTTTCCACTCTGGCCTTATCCTAGGCTTCTGCACTCTTGGTTTCATGCACTTTACAATGTCAAATGTTTTAAGATCATCAAAATTTTGTAGCTTCTTGACAAGCCCTATTAAGGTATCTAATGGAATGGTTATTTCAGCTTGGTGATCCATGGATGTATGCAAATCAAGGCTCAACTAATTGTGCATAATCACAACCATGATGAATGAAGGATCATTAGGATTATTGGTAACATAATGGTAACCTTGTCTTGAAACAATTGACAATGCAATGGATGGAAATCCTTAAGATATACAAATTCATTCTAACCATCCAAAATGTTAAATATTTGACACTAGACCAACATCTTTCAATGGAACTATAGTTACATTTAATATGACATAACCAACACATGGGAGTTTGCAAACCCAATATTACTATTCTTTCCCTTTGTTAGTGCTCATTCACTAAATAGGGAATCAAATTTTTTCCTAAAATGGTTAAATATGGTTTTCACACATAGTTTTCTTGAGAAGCAAAGGTGAAGAATACTTGGAAATGTTGCAGCTGCTGAAAATTGTCTTCCTAACTAGAAATATTGTAGATCTAAAACCTCTCTTCAAATCTTCAACAGGTTCTTTTGATAGAGTCACCACCTCTCTTCAAAGAGGACTGAACTTCAAGTAGTATGGAGTTCTTTCACATGTAAACTTTATTTTGAGTTCCTTTCACCAGTAGAGCACCACAAATCATGAAACTTTTAGGTTCACTGCAACAAGTTTTTTCTCCAGGGTTGAAATCCTTCAATATTTGAACCAAATATAGAATAGTAAATAATATGACTCTGTGAAATATCAGTCTACAATTGGAGATTCAAAATTCTCCCCAGTAGAGTCGCCATTTTGTTGGTGACTCGGATGGGCATATAAGAGTCCACAATATCCAATCTCTAGTTACAAACTGTTTTAAAATTTTAATGACTCTTAAGGCAAGGTGATCTTCTATCTGAATTTATTCAAGTTACTCCCGAGTAGAGTTGCCAAAGGGATTTTTAATATTTTAAATCCCTAGAGGGGATTCAAATGATGGGTATTGTAAATGAAAAATAGTCTAAGGTATGCTTAAAGGTATTTTTCTTACTTTGTGTAAGGTCTCTTCTTAGGGAACATCATGCCTAATGTCTCTAAGAGAGAACATGTCAAAGAAATATCACACTCTCAGAGGTTATCAAGCCCAATTACACCACCAATAAAAGGGACGCATCACAAGAATAAATAAAATTACACATTGAAACATGAGTGTCAATGTATGCCCCTAATTTAAAGTAGTTGCTAACACCATTGCTAGGAGAAAATGATTTAAATTAGAAGAATACAAGAGAGATTATTCGGAAAGCTCTATGCAAATTTATATGTTTCCAAATAAAGCTACGCCATGAAAAAGGGAAGGGGTTTCCCCAAAAATGTATAACTCAATATGTCACATTCGAGCCAACTTAAGACATGTCACCCACATCCCAAGATTTCTCTTATATGTACATTAAAGGCAATCAACTATCCAAAAGAGACAATGACAAGTGACATACGAGGACAAGGCTAACTAACCCACTTGCCCCCAATTAGTGCAGGACAAGGGCGAGCCGAGAAACATGCTAGAGTGAGGATCAATATCAATTAGAGGATTTAGGTGCTCCTACATAAGGAAGGGAACCACACTCCTTAATATGTTGAATTTTTTCATTCAAATCCTTGCATTTATCAGTAGCATGGCCATGAATTCTATGGTATGCACAAAATTCAAATTCTTGTAGTAAAATTTCTTTCGTGTTTTTGGAGGGAGGGATATCAAATGATCTTGGAGGAGTCTCGACAAGATACTCTTGGTTAAAAGTAGAAGATGTTTTTTATTTGGACAAGATGTCATACACACACTTAATGATAAGGGCTTAGATGAAAGTGGAGATAAATTTGGTAAATAAAGAACTTTCTTGAAAGAGTATGGTATATTAGTTTTCTTCGTGTGTTCATTGTATCCATTTTTAGGAGGGAGTTTTTGTCCAAGACCATAACAATATTTTAGTTTATATGAAGGGGGATTATGCTTCTGAGAAGGATTGGCTTCTTCACAAGAACACAAATCCAATTTATGTTTCTTAAAGTCATGCATCATTCTCTCATGAGGGATGGGAGTTAAATAGCCCCCATCACCACCATGGGGTAATGTTGTTGATGTAGAACCAAGTTGACAAAATGAAACACAAGGTTTAAATTGTGGGATTTCGTACTCTCCCATAAAGGAGGGTTTAAGATCTAATGAACCCCAATCATTACTAGAACTTCTATCTGAAAATGAATCATTTATATATTACTCTTTGGACTTTGAGGGTGAGAATTTGTACTCTTTAATGAAATGAGGTGTAAATTCTAACAACCTCTGATTATCACTATAAAAAATTTCTGTACGTGAAAGATAATAAGGATTATCATCAACTTGTATAGGTTGAACTTCTGATTTTGAATAAAAGTATTAAGAGAGTTTGGAGTGTTGTGGTCGTATGATTTATAGCTTCATTCATTTGCTTCAACTATGTATATCTTATTGTTGTATTCAAATTTCATTTCATGGTGAAGAGTAGATGGGAATCCTTTCATAGAATTAATCCATGGTCTCCCGAGGAGAAGATTGTATGAAAAAGGTCATTGGATGATATGGATAGGGGTAGAAAACACTATAGGTTTGACCTCAATAGGTAATCTGATAATTCCTAATGGTTGCCTATTAACATTGTGAAAGCCATAAATATTAGCATCATTAAGTTAAATAAGCCTCTTTTCCATTCCAATTTTATCTAGGAGGTCAATGCTACAAACATTAAGACCTCCTCCATCGTCTATGAGAGTGTTCCTAACTATAGTTTTATTAATGATCACTATTGATCATGATGTTAGTTGCACACCAACAGTGTAGATAAATTCTCACAGTTATATCACTGGAACCTATCTTTACTTGAAATATTTAACCACGACAACCTAAATCTTCAAGTTGACTTAGCTTAATCCTGAGGCTCGTATATGTTAGTTCTTGACCATACTAGGTTCACATTAGGGTTTGTTGTGATAATATTGTTAATCATGAGGGCTAAACAGTAATTTTTGGTTCTAAAAGGAATCATAAGGACAAGTGAAAGATATTCTCGATTAGGTCCATCAGACAATTTCATGAATCTCAAACAATTTTTCTATCACTTAAGTAGATTTAGCTTTAAGAATTCAACAATATGATGGAAACGAAAGATTTGCAATAAAATTTCCATTCATTCATCTCTTTTTTGGAACATTTTCTAAAAGTTAACATCTAATCTAAAACAAAGCATAAAAAATACTTGAAAATTAAAATTACTCCTAGGTATTATCCATGCATGCCCCAAGAATTAACAAAATCCAAGCAAACCACTCTATACTTCACTAGATTGCTTCACATCTAGGCATAAAATGATGTAAGATTTTAAAGAAAGGGAGGTTTATTTAGATACTAGGTAGGTTTTGTATGCACCCTTAAATGGCACAACATATAGATTTGTCCAACTGAACAAACAACCAGCTACAAAATATTTCATACTAGGTAGTAGATTCTAAATTAGCTTTGATATTAGTTAGCTTCTATGTGCATACAATTTTTTAATTCGAAATGATTCAGAAAATAGGAAAAAAGAACAAAACTTAAAGAAGTTTTGGCTCTTCCAAAATCCACAAATTTTGAACTTAGCTTAAAATAAAACATCTCTCGACCTTTTAGAAGAAAAAGACAAATGGAAGATAAGACAAAGACATGAGAGGAAATCCAAGTGATGAATCACAACAAGGCACGTGGAATGTGACGACTAGTAGGAGAATTGTTGACAAAGTGAATGGATGCCAACCTTCCTCAACACTTTGATTTCTTTCGGTCTTTTCACCTTTTATTATTGCCAAGATAATAACTTGAATCCAAATAGATTTTTAAACAAAATGTAGGTTATGCTCCCACATTCTAGTTTTGCCTTAGGCTTAATACTCCTAGGAACGAGTCATTTTTGCAAATACAAATGTTTTTGGTGGTGTTTAT
Organism: Sequoiadendron giganteum; assembly: GCA_007115665.2. Taxonomy (NCBI): domain Eukaryota; kingdom Viridiplantae; phylum Streptophyta; class Pinopsida; order Cupressales; family Cupressaceae; genus Sequoiadendron; species Sequoiadendron giganteum. The sequence goes on from CM021107.1 coordinate 169,674,176, forward strand.
TTTAATGTTATCATTGATGTCAACATAGTTCATTGTGATTTCAGATCGTACTTGTATAGTTGAGATACTGTAGAAGTGTTTAGAGTGCATGGAGCTATATTTATGCAGTTGTAGTTGCATTTTTTCCAAGGGCTTTTGAGAAAATTAAGAAATAATGAAGGCAGTGTTAAGTGTGTGTTCAGAGTGTGCTTCGGTATTGTGCTCTACATTTGTTCTATGTTGGTCCTATACCTATGCAGATATGTGGTACTATTCATGAGCCTCAATGGATAATATATCCTAAGTTTCAGCTTTTGGATTGATGGAGAATGAAAGATGTGTTCACTGGTGTGTGAAGTGGTTTGACATAACTATTTGTTTGTGGGTTGGGAGAAATGTTTTGGCTCCGTGGTCTTCTAGTGTTTTGTTTCAAATCTTATGGATCTAGGAGATGATTCATAATGATGTTTTCTATCTTCTAACAAATGTGATTTTTATTGGGCCCTTTGGAAGACTTGCTCCAGAGCTCTTGTGTGTTGCTAGTTGGTCTGGTTGGACTGTTGAAGAATATTTTGTGTATGAAGATTTTTGCAGTTTCTACGGATGTTCCTGAAGGTCTTGAAGAGATGTTAAAATGTTTGGTGAAGCATATTGGGTGATCCACATGTGATCATCTTGTTGGAGATGCATGTACTTCAAAGATCATTGGTGTTTTATTAGGTTTGGCCGACCTAGTGTCTACATGATACATAAAGATTTGGTATCGAATTAAGGAAGCATGTGATTGATCAAAGACATTTGGGTCCTAATTAAATGTGCAATTGGTCCTCTCTCATTCTTATCCACCATAGGAATGTTGAGTAGCCGACCTAATTTGAATTTGTAAATTGAAGGATGTTTAGCCGACCTTGGAGAATGCTTCTAGGGTTGAAGAAGGTATAAAAGCAAGTCAAGATGTTGCGAATAGAAGGAAAAGCAAGAGAAGTGTGTGAACAAGTGTGAAAAGGAGAGTGTGTAAGAGTGAATCTAGGTAGCAGTACTTTGATGTGTTAGATTCTTGAAAGTAGTGTGCTGATGGCATCTACAATCTTCTGATCAAGCTACAAATGTGTGGAACCTTTTGTGGTGGATCTTTATTTATCTTTTTTTTGTTTATAAGTAGTGAGCCTCCTTCTAGACAGTGAGTCCTATTGTAGGAAATGAGCCTTTGTATCCAGTATTGCATTATTACTATATTGTGAGCTAATCCTCATTGTGGTTTTTCCCTCATTAGGTTTTCCACGTAAATCTGGTGTGTTTGGTGTTTGCTTTCTATTATTTTCATTTCATGTTTACACTTAATAACAGATTGAGTTAAAGTGGAATTGATTAATGTTAGAAGTAAATAAATTTGATACAACTGATTCACCCCCACCTCTCAGTTGTCTTGTGAATTTCAACAATTGGTATCAAAGCTCTATTTCCTTGGTGAAAAGCTTAATTGCTTGAGGTATATTAGATGGTGCACAAGTTGAAAATCCCTATTTTTAATGGAGCCGATTATAGTGACTAGAAATAATAGATGAGAGGTTATTTGGTCTCTCTTGGTTTCAAGACCTTAAAAGATAAGGAGACAAAGTATGTTGCACTATCTGCTAGTCCTTCCTTTGTAGATGAGATTTCTGCTTATGAGGAGAATGAAAAGGAAAGGTATGCTATCTTTAGTGCTCTATCTAAAATTGAAAGGACAAAAGTTATTTCTTTAGGCACTACTTATGAAGTATGGGAAAAATTCTAAGACATTTATGAAGGAAATGATAGAGTAAAATTGTTAAGGAAGCTAACAGCTAAGTGAAAATTTGAGAACTTGAGAATTGAAGAAGGTGAAGATATTGCAAGCCATTTTCAGATTGTTGAACTTGTAGCAAATGAGATCAAGAATCAAGGTGGTACCATGTCAGATGAAGATATATTTGAGAATATATTGATGAACCTACCAAATAATTATAGTGACAAGGTCTCTGCTATTGAAGAATCATATGATCCAATTAAATTTACTAAAGAGCACCTACTTGGCATCTTGAATGCATTCGATATGAGAAAATTTGCTAGAGATAAGGAGAAAGATGAAACAACCTTTAAAGAAATGAAGATAGGAAATGACTCAGATGATGATGGTTTAGAAGAGTTGGAAGCAAAATTCACAAGGAAATTGAACAAAGATATTGGTAAATACAAAGGTATGTTTCCCTTTAAGTGTTTCAGTTGTGGAAATATTGGTCATTATGCCTCAAGATGTCCTAATAGAGCTTACATAGAAGAAGAAAAAAGATAATAATTATAATTACAGAGACAAGAAGGATAGCAAGTTCAAGAAATTGTATAATGTTAAAGAGGATGCAGGAATTTTTGATGATGAGTTTGATTTTGAGGAGGATAAAGATGAATGTTTATTTCTATCCCTAGAAAGTAAAGTTGTATCTACTAACCATGGAAGAAGTGCAAAGGAATCTAGTCCAGAGAGCAAGAAGGATGAGATGGAAGGTACTCTGGTAACTACTTTTCATGCTAGACAAGATGGATACTTTTGGGTAATTTATAGTTGATGTTCAAATCATATGATTGGAGATAGGAGTAAGTTCATTAAACTTGAAAAGTATGATGGAGGAATAGTTATGTTTGGACATGATTCTGGCGCTAAGATTGTTGGTAAAGGAACAATTAGTTTTGATGGAAAACATAGTATTGATGATGTCTATTATGTCAAGGGTTTAAGAAATAATATTTTGAGAGTTGGACAAATGTGTAGCAAAGGATTTAAGCTTGTGTTTCAGGATAACACCTATGAGATTAGAAATGGATCCAAAACTATGGTAGTAACCAAAAAAAGAACTCATGGAAACATCTATCAACTTAAGAGTGGTGATGGTCAGCGCTTTGTTTCTTAGATCAATGAAAGTTGGCTATGTCATTGGAGGATGGGACATGTAAATTTTGACAATCTGATCAAGATTAGTTCAAAATAATTTGTTAGGGATCTGCCTAGAATCACAAATCCTTCAAATTCAATTTGTAGAAGTTGTTAATTGGGAAAACAAACAAGAAACAATTTTAAAGGAAAGGAACAATCATCTATCAGAATGTTGGAATTGAATCATACAGACCTCTATGGTCCTACAAGAACAAGAATCCTTAATGGTGATAGGTATTGTATTCTCTTGATTGATGATTATTCTAGGATGACATGGGTTTATTTTCTTAGAGAGAAAGCTCGGGCTCTTGATAGATTCAAAGTGTTCAAGGCAAGAGTAGAGAATGAGGTAAACCTGAGAATCAAATGTTTAAGATCTGATAGAGGTGGATAATTCACTTCTGGTGAGTTTAATGCATTTTGTGAAGAACATGGCATAAAGAGACATTATTTTGCCCCTAGAACCCCTCAATAGAATATAGTTGTGGAAATAGAGAACTGGACTGTTTAAGAGGCTACTAGAACTATTATGAAAGAAGAAAATGTTCCTAATGTGTATTGGAGAGAATCAATCCACATTGTTGTTTACATTCTTGACAAAGTTCAAATCAAAGGTAACAACACTAAGACTCCTTAGGAGTTATGTAATGGTAAGACTCCTACTATTAAATACTTACTATTAAATACTTTAAAGTGTTTAGAAGATTGATCTCATGGTTGAGTAAGAAATAGGATTCAGTTTCTTTATCCACTGTAGAAGATGAGTATATTGCAACAACATCTTGTTGTACACAGGTACTTTGTAAGAAGCAAACCTTGAAGGAAATAGGTGTGATGTATAATGAGCCTATCTCTATATTTTGTGACAATACAAGTTCAATAAACATTTCAAAGAATCTGGTGACACATTCTAGGAGAAAGCACATATCAATCAGGTATCACTTCTTGAGGGAGAAGGTATTGTAGAATGAAGTTAGACTTGAATATGTGTCTACCAATGAAAAAATTGCTGAAATATTCTCTAAGACCCTTCCAAATGATACTTTTGAGTATCTTAGGGGGAAGTTAGGGGTTATTGCCCATCCTTCCTTGAACTAAGCACACATGGAGTGCATTAGTCTAGTGGATTCACATATTCATTTGATTTGGACTAATAATTGAGGTCTAATCCTCAAGGGGAGTAGAGAGTTGCATTTTTTTAATATGTGATGTGAGTGCACTCCTAAGGGGGAGTAATTAGAGCTTTATATGGCAATTTTTTTCATGTAAAAATTTCCTTTGCCATTAATGTCAAAGGGGGAGAGAAAGTCACGCGAAAAAGATGAAAAGGAAGAGTCTTGTAAGGAGAAGAGAGAAGAAGAAGTAGGAGATTGTGTATGCTATATTTGATGGTTTTTAACATCATGTGTTGCCATCAATGATATAGGGTGAGATTGTTGCAAGTATGGATGTGTTTGGTTGTGTTGTTATTAATTTTTTCATTGATGTTAACATAGTTTAGTATGATTACAGATGGTACTTGTATAGTTGAGATACTGTATAAGTGTTTAGAGTACATGGAGCTATATTTATGCAGTTGTAATTGTGTTTTTGCCAAGTGCTTTTGAGAAAATTAAGAAATAATGAAGGCAATGTTGAGTGTGTGTTCGGAGTGTGCTTTGGTATTGTGCTCTACATTTCTACTATGTTGATCCTATTCATGTTTGGATCTTTGGTACTATTCATGAGCCTCAATGGATAATATATCCAAAGTTTTAGCTTTTGAATTGATGGAAAATGAAAGATGTGTTCATCGGTGTGTGAAGTGGTTTGATATAACTATTTGTTTGTGGGTTGGGAGAAATGTTTTAGCTCTGCAGTCTTCTGGTGTTTATTTTCAGATCTTGTGGATCTAGGAGATTATTCTACGAATTATTTTTTTATTCTTACAAATGTGATTGTGATTGGGCACTTCGAAAGACTTGATCTAGAGCTCCTATGTGATGTTGGTTGGTCCGATTGGACTGTTGAATAATATTCTGTGTATGAATATTGTTGTATTTGCTATGAATGTACCTAAAGGTCTCTAAGAGATGTTAAAATATTTGGTGAAGCATGTTGGATGATCCACATGTGATCATCTTGCTGGAGATGCGCATACTTCAAAGATCATTGGTTTTTTCATTAGGTTTGACCGACTTGGTGTCTACACGATACCTAAAGATTTTGCATCGAATTAAGGAAGTATGTGATTAATCGAAGATGTTGTTTGGGTCCTAATTAAATGTGTAATTGGTCCTCTCTCATTGTTATTCACCACAGGAATGTTTAGTAGCTGACCTAATTTTAATTTGTAAATTGAAGGATGTTTAGCTGACCTTGGAGAATGCTTCTAGGGTTGAAGATGGTATAAAATCAATTCAAGATGTTGCGACTAGAAGGACAAGCAAGATAAGTGTGCGAACAAGTGTGAAAAATAGAGTTTGTAATAGTGAATCAAGGTAGCAGTACTTTGATGTGTTAGATTCTTGAAAGCAGTGAGTTGACGGTGTCTACAATCTTTTGATCAAGTTATGAATGTGTGGAACGTTTTGTGGTGGATCTTTATTTATCTTTTCTTTATATGTAGGTAGTGAGCCTCCTTCTAGACAGTGAGTCCTATTATAGGTAGTGAGCCCTCTGGCAATGAGTCTTTGTATCTGGTATTGCATTATTATTGTATTGTGAGCTAATCCTCAGCATGGTTTTTCCCTCATTAGGTTTTCTACATAAATCTAGTGTCTCTGGTGTTTACTTTCTATTATTTGGATTTCATATTTACACTTAATAAAAAATTGAGTTAAAGTCGAATTGATTAAGGTTAGAAGTAAAGAAATTTGATACAACTAATTCACCCCCCTCTCAATTGTCTTGTGAATTTCAACAGTCACACTAGAGGTTGGCACTTTACTTCACCACATTCATAATACCAAGATTCTTGGTATTCTGACAGCTCAAGCTTCTCCTTTGCATAGACTCCTAGAATGCATTGCCCAATATTTATGTGTTCACAATCCAAATTCACCTGATCGTCCATACGTAAATGTCACATCACAACCTACTTCTCTTGCAAGAAAAAATTCCACACACTAAATCCCTTTTAAAACATTCACAAAAATCTCATGAAAAAAAATAAAATTAATAAATGATCATTTCAAAATCATCATAAATAAAATAATATCCTTGCATGATAAATTTTCTTTTAGTCGAGTTACCAGACCTTTAGATCTTTGGGAAATCTTAAACATTTAATTTAAACTCAACATTTACTCGGTACCTACTACCCCCCAACTTCACCTTTTTACCAACAAATTTTCCTAGACCCCGAATTTTACCTAAACCTCACATTTTACTAGACCTTTGGTCCCGGATTGGAACACTTCACATAAAACCTTACATTAACATTTTTACATTTTTGGCCTTTCGGGTACCGATTCCCAGTACACTTGAATCACGAAGTACTACAAAAAATTCCTTAGACTTTAACTTCTAGTGATCTCTTCAGCTAGCCAACACCTACCATAAGTGTTAGTTTTCACTTGGGTCCCCAAGTGTTATAGTCTTGGGGCATGTTGTGAGACCACACAACTTGCAACCAATAAAACCAAATTTAAAAGAAATTCAATATCAAATCACTCACTAAAAATTATAACTTATACATATTTTCAAATAATAATGCCTCACCTTTACCTGGATTCTTACATAAAGACAATAAAATTTCTCCAAAAATTATCATTGTGTGCTTTCATTAATTTCAACTTTTGGAGCTGAGTGCAAAAAAATAGTTCATTGACATTGAACTAGATAATTTGGTAATCCTCCAAAGCCAACCATGGATAGAGCCTTGTTGCTAGTCAAGTGTCCATAGCCCTGGCAACGTTATCTCTATAATTCCCCCAAACATAGCTCTACTTCCAACCAGGAATTTATAGCGTTAGTAGAGATATTTGGATATCCTAAATGTTGACATATGGCTTCTAGTGTTGTCATTGATGGCAACCTAAAGTCATTAATCCAGTCCACAGTCTAGTATTGGTGATACTGGCAGAACAAAATGAAGAACAAGGTATTTGGTTAAAGGTAAAGATGTCAATCAATGTGCATCATCTACTTATTAGTTCATGTTGTGCATCTCAAAGTAGATAATTAGGTATCTATAATACCTTATTCTAGAGTTTTCTGGCTACGCATTCACTCGTGTACAATCTAGGAGATCTGGTGCACTAATTTTTTGATTATCTCTGCTAGAAGGCCGACTTGGTTAAATTAGTCATTGTAGATGTTTAAGAAGTAATTCGTTAAATGTTTCTATGTTTGAATATGTTTATTTGGGTCCTCACTATGCTTTGACCAACTATGGGTGGTGCACATAAAGAATTAGTGTTGGATTTAGCTAACGGTTGGAAATTATTTTATGCTTTATGAAAGCCGACATATGAATGATTAAATATTTTGCAGTGGATATATATGAGAGATCACTCATATCATTTGGGAGAAGTGAATGTGTGTGATGCAAAGTATATTAGTGTGTGGTGCAAAATTCAGAAGGACAGTGGTGTAAACTATTTTGTGCATGGATTTCTGATGCAAATCACAGAGCAGAGAAGAGAATAGAATCAGATAGAAGGTCTAGAATCTTATCCATGAGCCTAACCAGAATTGTAACCTAGAATAAGCATATGCTAATACTTTAGTTCAACCTTTCAGATGGTCTTAATATAAACATTTTGTAAGGCAGCGAGCCTAAATGCAAATGCATTCCCTTTTTGTAAAACTTATATTTGAGTACTCAAATTGTGGATTAACCTCCACTGTGGGTTTTCCCCTAACATGGTTTCCATGTAAAATTCCTTGTGTTGTAGTTTTGAGGATGATTACTTTGTGTGTTTGCATCTCTCTTTGGTTTAATGTTGAAATGGTTTAAATATCAAATTAATAAAGTTCGAATTTTGGAAAAAACTGATTCATCCCCCTCTCAGTGTTCCCTTGAGTCCAACAATTGGTATCAAAGCATCTAGTTCCTCAGAAGAAGTTTAACAGCTTGAGGTGGATCTTGAATAATGGACTCTAGTAGTCTTCAAGAGAAAATTTTAGTGGCACTTGATGACCTTGATCAGTCTAAAGAAGAATTCCAAGAATTGAAAGAAAATCTTAGGGATGCTAAGAAATTCATTCAGACATTGAAGGATCAAATTGTTAAATCTAGGGAAAAGAGGAAAGATCTCTGTGATCAAATTAAGCAGAAAGAGAGCAAAAAAATGGATGATTCTCACTTGAATCAAACCTTGAAGGAAATAATTGAAGAATGTGAAAATATTGCCAGAAACAATGCTACCCTAGAACATGAGATGGAATCCATGGTGATGAAGCTGTCTAAAGAAATTGAAGAAAGAAAGAAGAATGAGGAAAACCTTGCTCATTCCTTAAAAGAAATATCTGATGAATGCATAAGAGTAAATGGAGAATTTATTCAGTTAGAAAGTGAATTGCAACAATCCAAAAATAATGAAGAACTTGAAAAATAGCTTATTATTCTCAGAGATGAGCTTTCTACTGCAAATGAATACAAGGAGAAGTTTAAGATTAGTTTTGTTAAGCTTGATTAGGTGAATCAAGGATAGAAATATGTGAAGGAAAAGTGAGGTATTGGATATGAGAAAGGAGAAAGTTTTGAATCTGGACAAAGAAATTTTAGAAAAGGAAATTAGATGAACAAAGATGGAAGGTATCTGGTAAGACATCCTAATGCTCAAAATTTTAATGGATACTATTTTTCTTGCAATAAATTAGGTCATATGGCTACTCAGTGTATAAGTAAAATTAAATCAAGTAATCCATCATTCTCTGGTCAGTGTTTCAATTGCAAAAAGTTTGGTCATAAATCAATTGAATGCAGAAATGTGTCAAACTACTCTGTCAATAGAAGGAATGTTGAATGTTATACCTATGGAAGAATTGGGAATATTTCTAATCAATGTAGATCAAAAAGAAATCAATGGAATTATTGGTCTAGACAAGGAACTAATGTGTGTTAAAATTGTAACAAATACAATCACATTGCAAGATTTTGTGGAAACAAAAATGTGGGTAGAAGAGGTCTGATATGCGAAGACCAAAATACACAGAAAAATGATTGTGGATGAAATAAGGGATCAAATGAAGAAGACATGGGTAAAGAAGAACGAATCTGATGCAATAAATGGATTTTCACCAAAACCTTCTTCCGGTAATTCCTCTAAAATTTGATCTCAGCCCATTGGCCCATGGGGAGTTTTTCAAGAAAATATTTTCTCCCCTATCTGTAAGCTAGTACCGAATCACAAGAAGATTGTAAAAAGGTGTGTTAATGATCTATAGAGGCTTTGGAAAACACTCACAAGGAAACTCAAAGAAATCATAGGTCCACAGAAGAATTTTTCTATCGTTGTCTGAGAAAATAGGGTATTCAGAATACTTAGGGAAAAGGCATTTATTACAAATGTGCGAGCTATAAAAGATAAGTTGTAACTCTCATTTTTCACTTTGCATTGAAGAAGAGAAGGAGGAAAGTGGTTTGCAGTAGAATTTTGAAGGAGTAAAGTTAATTCTGTGGTGAATCTCGAAATTCATCAGGTATTTCAATTGTTTTTGAAATTTCCATATATTTTGGTGTGCGATTGCACGAAAGGGAAAAATGGAACAAATTAAAGGGTCAATTAATTTAGATGAATACAATAGTGAAAAGATTAGAGCCATAAGAAATCTGTTGTCGCCCAATGAATTGAAATGGGTGAAAGAAGCCAAACACAAGAATTTGGACATTTGGAATGAGTTTCCCTATTTCGAGAACACGAAACTCGTTAAATTCAACTTGAGCAGATTGAATGATGAAATTTTGATAATGGACAAACCCTACATCATTTCAAAGGAAGTAATTAGAAATATAACTAGGTTATGCAAAGTTGGGGATATACCGAGAAAGAAATCCATCTGAAATAAAGAAGTTGAAATCCTAACCAGAGTTGGAGATCAAAGAGCATTGATAATCTCAACAATCAAAAACTTTGTGACAAGGTACATTGTGCATGGCATGTCATATAAAATATTTTTAAGAAATAGAGAAGGAGTAATGGAAGGTTGAGACTTTGACCTGTGCAAATTGTTAAAGGATCAACTAATGGAAAATGTGCAGTTAATAAAGATGACATATTATCCTTTCAGTTTTGGTACTCTTGTCATATGTCTAGCAATGTATTTTATGAATTATTTACCGATGAACAACAATGTGGTGTGGAAAGTAAATGAATCGGTGTGAAAACAAATATACACACTCTAAGAATTTGGCTAACTGTGATCAATAATTTGAAATTTTCTTTAATATTTTGCTAGGAAAGTTTGGCTTAGTTGGTATTTATCTTCCAATAAAAGCACTTGAAGTTGGTTCCTCTTCTAGTGGGATGGAGAGAAAGAAGAAAAGAGAAAAATAAATTGTTGTTTGTACTCCTTTGAAATCTAAGATTCTGAAAATTGAAGGAAAAGGAAAGGAATAGGAAGTTATGGATATACCAGATGAGGAATTAGATGAGGAAACTGAGGACATATAGGGAAAAGAGTAGGATTTAGCCGGATCAGAAAAAGAAAAGGAAATTAAAAAATCAAGTGAAGAAGAAGATGACTTGACAAAAGAGAAGTTGCAATAGCTTATTCACAAGGAAGGTGGAATACTCAAAATTGCTCAATTGTGGTCTATCAGACCCTCATATGATTAGGATGTTGAATCCCTCCTGTGCTATTTTGTCCTTGATGTCAATTTGTGATACTCTGGCATCTTGGTGGTTACTTTCTCAGTTGATCTGCTTTTATTTCTAGCACATTTAATTCATTGATTATATTATATATAGTGGTATTGATAACTTGACTCCATGTGCAGATCTAGGTTGAGGCATTCTAGTTGCAAATTCTATGTTCCACTGCTCAGGTTGACTAATTATGGCTTGATCAGTAACAAGCATCTTGAAATTGAAACATGTTCTTGAAGCTCTCAATATTCAGTTCTTTCGAGTTCTATAAGGTTTGATTAGTATTGTGTTTATGGCTTTATGGATTTTACGTGACATCAGTCTTCATGTTTTTGGATACCATTGATCATATTATTGCATTGGATTTCAAAAGTGATGGAAATTTATTTTTAATGGCTATAAAATTGATTTAATGCCCGTTGGCATGCTTGAATTTAGTAAGACTGCACTTCAAAAGGTCTTACTGCGGTACTGCTGGCAGTTAAGCCAGTGACTGCGGTTGTGTGGTGGAAACCGCCAATGGCAAGCAAATAGCTACCTCTACATTGCGAGATTTCATCACTGAAACCACGGTAGTGCGGGTAAACAGTCAGCGGCAAGCAAAAAGGTACCGCTACACCGCGAGCTATTAGGAAGCTTAATCGAGGTAATGCGGTGGAAAATGTTAGTGGTTTGAAAGGTGCTACCTCTATAACGCGGGTAGTCAGAAGCTTAACCGAGGTAACATGGTGGAAACTATTATAGGTTTACAAGGAGCTAACACTGTACCATGGGTATTCTGAAGGGAGACCGCGGTTGGGTGGTAAAGGATGCGGTAATAGTTAGTGTTAGTCACCGCTTTACCGCGGTGATGCAGAGAAAAGAGGAGGATTCACAACTCAACATTCCATTCACTTGAAAAATTTCATAAAATTACTCATCTCAAAGAATTATTAAGTGCATTCTAGATCACATTAGAAACATAGCCATGGTAGCCCATAATTTGGCAATGAACAGTCATTGATAAATTCTACATAAAAAATAATAAAGCCAATCGCTTCGGTGAGACTTAAAATCACATAATTTCAGACCTTTATTCCAATTTTTATGAAGATCCAACGGTGGAAACTGAAGTTATTGCATTTTTACCAAAACTGCAAACCCTAGGCAGTGTTTAAACCTGCCCTCACCAAAATAGTCATATCTTCCACAAAACTCAATAAAATTCAATGAGACAAAAAGAATTGGAAACTAGAAACAGAGATCTTTCCATAAATATATTATAATCCATTATTTGAATCCATACCACTCCATAAAAATCACAACTTCAACCTGGAAACAATGTAAAATCATAAAATGCACACCAAACTTGAGGTTGCCATTCATCAAACTCCAAAATAATGTCTCTAACCTCTCCAACCTCTCCAATTCGAGTTTTGGAGGGTGTACTTATACATTTACAACCGAAACCAACTATTTTAAACCACCTTTTATTTAGTTTGTTGACAAAACACCTTAATGACACTTTTGACAAGTTGCTTGACAATTTTCTTGAGCAACTTTTACAATTTTTACAATATATAACAACTTTAAACATTATTTGACAAATGACTTCAAATATTACTTCCTAAGACTCAAATACCTATAAAATGGCTTGATAAACCTTATTATAAGACCCAATACATAAAATAGACCAACTATTTACAAATGGCCTCATGGAGGCTTGAAAACAACTTGGTGCTCTTGCACCATACACCCCTTGAAGAAAAAACTCAAGTCCCCTGAGTTAGCATAAAATAAAGCACTTGCAAAAATAAATGCATCTTCACTATCACCTGCAATCACAAACACTTGTATCTTCATCTTAACCCATGGTTTTGTCTTCCTCTTCTTCTTCTTATGCCTTCTTCTATCAATCATCTTTTCAACATCTAGGCTCCAAAACTCCATTTCTTGTGTATAAACCTCAGTAGCATCATCTACATCTTCATTCTCATCATTAGAGTACCATATATAATCTGAATCATAATCTTTCAAACCTTCATAAACCTCATTAGCAAATAGATCTGCAACATCTTTATTAACAACCTTATCATCAACAACAACTTGGTCATGAATATCAACATCAATGTTATCAACAACTTTATCATCATCAACTTTAGTATCAATACCAAGATTATCAGTAATATTAACAACCTTATCAACTTGTTCATCAACTACTTGAGTACCAACAACAACCACATCATTAATCTCAACATCAACATGTTCATTAACCAACAAAGAAGTTTGTTCATCTTCAAACACAATCAAAATATCATGCATCTCAACTTGTAACTTATGTTGCTTAACTTGAACAATAGATTCAAACTTTACCTTTGTCTCATTTGTTGCCTTCTTTTGCTTTCTTTGCTTCTTCATAATATTCTTTAGAGTCCATCTTAACCTCTTTGAAATTGGTATATTCCAACTCCTTTGTGCTTCCTTAAGAAGTTGGTGTTCTTTTTCTAATCTTTCCAACTTTTGGCTTATCTTTTCTAGGGCTTCCTCAAACTCTATTTGTCTTGCCTTTTGTCTTTCCTTCTTTCTCATTTCCTTTTCCTCTCTTTCCTTCTTCCTTCGTGAATCCTCAGCCTGCCAACATCTCTTTAAAAATTCCATCTTCACAAGCAAGTCTCTCCTTGCTTCCACTTCACTTTGCCACACCTAGGTAATCAGGTTCCTTCCTCAACCTGCAAACAATCACACACAAACCACAAACAACTTCCCCAGAGCATCTTCAAGCTCTGATACCACTATGATGCAGAGCAAAGAGGAGGATTCACAACTCAACATTCCATTCACTTGACAAATTTCATAAAATTACTCATCTCAAAGAATTATTAAGTGCATTCTAGATCACATTAGAAACATAGCCATGGTAGCCCATAATTTAAGGCAATGAACAGTCATTAATAACTTTTACATAACAAATAATAAATCCAATCGCTTCGGTGAGACTTCAAATCACATAATTATAGACCTTTATTCCAATTTTTATGAAGATCCAACGGTGGAAACTGAAGTTATTTCATTTTTACCAAAACTGCAAACCCTAGGCAGTGTTTAAACCTGCCCTCACCAAAATAGTCATATCTTCCACAAAACTCAATAAAATTAAATGAGACAAAAAGAATTGGAAACTAGAAACAGATATCTTTCCATAAATATATGATAATCCATTATTTGAATCCATACCAGTCCATAAAAATCACAACTTCAACTTGGAAACAATGTAAAATCATAAAATGCACACCAAACTTGAGGTTGCCATTCATCAAACTCCAAAATAATGTCTCCAACCTCTCCAACCTCTCCAATTCGAGTTTTGGAGGGTGTAATTATACATTTAAAACCAAAACCAACTATTTTCAACCACCTTTTAGTTAGTTTGTTGACAAAACACCTTAATGACACTTTTGACAAGTTGCTTGACAATTTTCTTGAGCAACTTTTACAATTTTTACAATATATAACAACTTTAAACATTATTTGACAAATGACTTCAAATATTACTTCCTAAGAATCAAACACCTATAAAATGGCTTGATAAACCTTATTATAAGACCCAATACATAAAATAGACCAACTATTTACAAATGGCCCGAGGCTATGCAGTAAGAGAGAAGATTTTAAAGACTATTATGAATGTTTGATAAATTAATGTCTATCCTCTCAGACTCCAAATGTCTATTACTCTTTGCAAAGGATTACGATGTGTTTTCTAAAAATTTTAGGTTGAATTTTTTTTTCTATTGTTCGAGGGTTTGGAACCCTAATCTTTTCGCCTCCATGGAATCTCTCTCTCGGTTGTTTCACTGTGAAAATGACTATCTTTTTCTACAACTCTTGGATAGCGAATGGAGAAGCTTGAAAGACCATCACCATGGTCGTTTCTCTTGTCAAGTTCCTAGCATCGAGTGAATACTCAAAATAGCAATGTGGCATGGGTTGCTCAACTACTTTGTAGTTCTGGTAATTTCTCATGGAAAATTTTTTTTTGGTCCTCACAGGCTGCTTGAGAGAACACGTTTCAGTCTACCTGTTATATTTGCACAATGCTTGAGTGCTCCAGTTAGAAGATCTTATTCAGAATGATCTTTCCTTCATTATCACAGTAACATCTATCACTGTTGCTCAACTGTAGCATTGTAACTTGATAATCATCTTTGAGTAATTCTTTGAAAGTGAAAAATGAGCAATTGTTGTAACCCTTCATGGGATGTAATGATGAAAAGGTAAAAAGAGGAAAACAAAGAGATTAGGGTTTAATCATCTATAATAAACCTAAAAATAATTAAGGGCAGTTTTGTTGTTTTAAGTGATGAAAGGGGGTAATGTAAGTGTGATGCAAAAATATTGAAAAAAGGGTGTTTGTCTGCTTTGAATCTTGTATCATGAAATATTGAAAATTAGACTATGAGAAATAGAAAGAAAGATCATATAAGTGTAATGCAGTTTTAATGAGAAGTTTTATTGACAGAGTTACAAGATTATTTTCCTCAAGATGTATCAAGATTTGATAATGAATGGAATCCTGAAGAGTCATTCTTGACTCTTGATAATTCTATGCATTATCTGTCAAGAGGCACTTGATAGAAATAAGAGAAACAAAGAGATCCTCTATATTATTGTATGTTATATTAAAAAATAGAAAGGGGGTTGGTGCTCCTTGAGATAGGTGTCTCTAAACAGAAAAGGGGTTGGTGCTCCTTGATATTGGTGTCTCTAAATAGAGCGGTTGGTGCTCCTTGAATTGGTGCTTAGAAATCAGCCATTGAGGCTTTGTCAAAATAATTATTGAAATGAAAGCCTAAAAAAGGTAGCAGGTTTAGGAGTGGTTTTTCTACCCCAAGAGGGTTTTCCACTCGACATATCTTGTGTCTCCTTGTTTCTCTATTATTCATTTTCTTCTATGCTTTACTACTTTAAAATGCAATACTACACTACTCTCATTTCAATTTATATATGATTGCATTCATATACATGAATGATTCTATCATTGATAAATGAGAACATATGTATGGTTCTTTTTAGTTTCAGTTAAATTTATTAAAGAAGTTATAAACACTGATTCACCCCCCCCCCCCTCTCAGTGTATTTTCACTCCAAAATAGGATATGATTCTATGTGTTCTAAGTAATCATGTTGTCCATAGTCATATCAAGTTGGAGAATTTGTAGAATATTTTACCTAAAGAAATAATTGAGTGCATTAAGGAAACTTTGGACTCTAAGTTTCAAAACAAAGAAGAAGGTGAAATAATCTCTCATTTGAAGGATTAGTTCAGACTATCACTTACCAAGTTGAAAAAGAAGATCAATGAGCCGAGGCAATGCATAAGTGCAGCAAATAACATCTACAACTATTGCATCCGTTGGCCTCATGCAGTTGGAGAAAATTGAAATAGAATTGAATGGGACTAAAAAAAAGTTTTGATATGTTTCAGGATTAGGATGGTACAATCAAAAAAAGAATTCAAGAGCTATAGTCCGAGCACACAAAATTTTAGCTCACTAAAAACACGCTCGTGGGCACTTTTTGGAAAGTGAAGGACCTAACTAAATGCAAAATACAACATATGGTTGAGATACTGAGGAAAGGTGAAAAATTAGAGGATACAATCACAATTCCATAATCCCTCATTGAGATTGTCAGCAGGACAGTATGATAATAATCATTGGGATTGCAATAGAAGCTTGGAAGAAATTCCTCCAAGACATGAAAGAGAATCATAAGATAATTTTCTAAGTAGTAGTTGTTCTTTTACAAAGTTTTGAATCAGTTTTGAAGTTTTGAAACATTTGTTCTGTCAATTTTTTTGTCAGCATAAGGCTTCTATCTTTGTCATTGATTTCAAAGGGGGAGAAAAAGCAGTGAAAAATGCCTCATCAATCTAAGGGGGGGCTATGTTTTGGAATTTTGAAGTTTGGCAACATACTCATATTGGTTTTGACACTTAGTCATTTTTCACGAAGTGTTTCCATCAATGCCAAATGGGGAGATTGTTTGCATATGGCTTCTAGTGTTGTCATTGAGGGCAACCTAAAGTCATTAATCTACTCCACAATCTAGTATTAGTTCATACCGATAGAACAAAATGAAGAACGGGGTATCTAGTTAAAGGTAAAGACATTGATCAATTTGCATCATTTTCTTATCATTTCATGTTGTGCATCTTGAGGAAGATCATTGGGTATCTTCAATACCTTATTCTGTAGTTTTGTGGCTAGGCATTCACTACTTTACGATCTAGGAGATCTAGTGCACTAATTTTCTGATTATTTGAGCTAAAAGGCTAACTTGGAGAAATTAGTCATTGCAGATGTTTAAGAAGTATTTTTAAAAATGTTTCTATGTTAAAATATGTTTATTTGAGTCCTCATTATGCTTTGAATGACTATGGGTGGTGCGCATAAAGAACTAGTGGTGGATTTGGCCGACAGTTGGAAAGTATTTTATGTTTTATGAAAGCCGACATATGAATGATTAAATATTTTGTAGCAGATATATATATGAGATTGGTTGTATCATTTTGGAGAAGTGAATATGTGTGATATGAATTATATTATTGTGTGGTGCAAAATTCAGAAGGATAGTGGTGAAAATTCTTTTGTGCATGGATTTAAGATGCGAATTGCAAAGCAGAGCAAAGTAGAGTAGAGTGAAGAACAAAATCAAATAGAAGGTCTAGAATGTAATCCATGAGCCTAACCAAAACTGTAACCTAGCATAAGTAGATGCTACTACTTTAGTTCAACCTTTCAGATGGTCTTAATCTAAACATTCTGTAAGGTAGTGAGCCTTTATATTTTGAGCAGTGAGCCTGAATGCAAGTGCTTTTTTTTTTTTTGTAAAATTTATATTTGAGAACTCAAATTATGGATTAACATCCACCATGGTTTTTCCCCTAATAGGGTTTCCATGTAGAAATCCTTGTGTTTTGGTGTTGTGGATGATTACTTTGTGTGTTTGCATCTTTCTTTGGTTTAATGTTGAAATGGTTTAAATATCAAATTAATAAAGTTTAGATTTTGCAGAACACTAATTCACCCTCCCAGTGTTCCCTTGAGTCCAACAGTAAAGAGCTGAATTTTTATCTCTTGTGATATTTCTTTGATGCTCTATTTTATTTATATTTCAATGTAATCCCATTTTCTTCAACTTTTAGGAAATGAAGCCTACTATTAGGTTGGGAATTATAGTGGTAGGGAAGGTTACCTTTTTATTTTTCATTCAATACAAATCCCTTCATCCTTTCACCAATTCCCAGAAACTCCTTTAATTATTCCCAGTAAGTGTGACTTTCTAGCTAAATTTTACCACCTTTATGCCAAATCCTAGCTAACTATAATTCAATATCTATTAAAAAATATGAATATGTCAAAATTTAGAAGCAAACAATTCAATCACCAAATTAAATCTAAATTTAGAGCTACTAGTTACCACCCTTCAATTTTAACTTTATGGAAACCACTAAAATACTTGGCTAGAAATTACGTTTTGATAGCTCTACACCACATTGATGCATGCGAGTTTTCATGATGACACTTAATTTGACCACAATACACTTCATTTAATTCACACGCCTTAACACACATGCATTATTTTTTTTCAATTCCTAGATGCTGACATGTGCTAGCTTATCAGGTTGATTTTCCTTTCTTCATTGCACACATGGATACCTTCATGATTAATATGATTCAATAAAACATAATGAAATGACCACCATTAATTTTGAAATCTTCAATTTGCTTGATTCGTGATCTTTGTACTGGAAAAATTTGAAGCAATGGTCACCAATTCTATGAGAATTAATTGGATTTAACATTCCACTCTAGAGAAACTTGTCCGGTTGCCACCTCAACTTGCATTTTCCAAGACTTTGATCCAGGCAACTATGTACCTCATATTTCTCATAATTCTTCACATTTTTTCTCTTTTCTCTCAATTATCATTTATCTTTTTTGCTCTTCTTGTGCTTTCTTGTGTACTAACCATAGACACTCCAATTTGTCTACCCTGTGTTCACCGATGGAATGGATTCATAGGTCGCATTACTACCCAGCGGCTTGGTAAAATTTTCTTTCTTAGGACTCCCAGCTTTATTGCATCAAATTTGTGGAAAATTTTGTAGAATCTAAAGCATATTACAGACTGAATATAGACTTTGCTTCACAGTTCATAACCTTGCTCCCAGACCTTGTACTTTCTATTGAAGTAGTTCACATGGCTATAAACATGATAATGTAGCCTGATTTCTTTGGGAATTTGGACTATGTCATGTCTATTGCACACCTGACTGTTGGAATTCCTTCTATTGATGACATTTTTAAGTTCCTGAAATGAGGAGAATTAGTTCCTCTCTAGCCATTTTTGATTGATCTCAATATCCCTAACTTTGATGCTCATCTAGAAAATTCTTACTTGGGATATTCTTCTCTTATAGATGAAGCATCCCAAATTGACTGAATGACCACCCTATTGCTACAACTCAGCTCCTTCCATTTTATCTTTTTGCACTTTTACAACAATTTTTTTTTGTATTTCCATGTACATAGGAAGTATACACACACACACATATATATATGAATTTTTTTCTTTTCAAACTTTAGGGTATGTGTAGGATCATCATGGAAAAAATAGGCCCTTTAGTTGTGGTGAAAATTCAAAAAATTAGAGTTAGGCAACTTGACATAAAAATTTGAATAAGTTATCTATATTATTTCAAAAATATGTAATAATAGAATATGTAGAAAATTGAATGTAGTTTCTAAACTACTAGGTTTATAAGATTTTAGATATAAGTAGAGGACTCTTAATTATGAATTTTTTATTACAACTTTTAAAAATTATAAAAACTCATATGTCTTGATTGGACTAAATTGTGGTCTTAATTCACTTTTAAAATAGATTTGATTTAAGCTCTTAGAAATGGTTTCCTCAGTTTATCCTAAAGTGTCAATCTGAGAACATAAGCTTTTGAACTGTGTTGTGGCAATATGCCGAAGAGCTGAAATTAATAAACCAAGAGTTGATGAATGCAAACCAATGTAACCTGTATTTAAACAAAATTCCAATTGGTAGACTTCCTATCACAAACGTGATAGGAACTCGTAAAGAAATAATTCTGCAACAAAAACAAATTACTAACATACAATAGAACAAAATTGAAACTCTATGAAGCAGAATAAAGAATATAATAAAAATAGAATGAAAGATGTTGATTGTGAAATAGATTATCTAACTATTCCATGTTTAGCTCTTTCTAATTTTGTCCTATAGTACCAAACTATTCTCAACATTGGCAATAACTAATTTGATGAAACATACATACCAACAAATGTTGAATGAATAAGTAAAGATCATAATAGTAAGAATCAATACAAAATGAATTACATAGATGCAAAAACTGAATAATTCATAAATAAGAATCAATCATATAACACGAAAATCAAATCAATAAATAACTATAAAACACACATTACCACACATATGAGTCTAACACTGAGATCACCAATAACCGAGGAAGTGGGCCCTGCCTTCGTCGGTTATTGAATGATGGAGCTCACAAACATGAATCTATTCCATGCTAGTTCTCATTTAATAGAATTACAGAGATAGAATAAAATGTCGATCTTCTTATTACACAAGTTTGATTTCTTAACTATATATTATCCCCCTATCTCCATCATGCATACATATATATATGTTGATCATACTATAAACAATCGATAGGTTTTTTTTTTTCGTTTGGCCCTTCAGCCACTCACAAACGAGAGTCTAAAATCGATAAAAGGCCGCATACCACTTTTAACACTAAATCAAAAGAACTTAACTAAAATAACAAGTATTAACAAAATCTTGTCGATTTCACTTCATTAATTCCCTGAGGTCCTCCCATTTGTAATAGCCTTCAACTTCCTTTTGAACTATCTCCTACCATTTGGACACAGAACGATTAGATTTATCATGATTTTCAGTAATTTATTAATCCCAACTTCTTTTCCCTATTTTATTAAATATTAAGGTTCCTTCAACAAATGGTGACAGGAATAGGGATAGGGACACAGATAAAAGGGAATTATAAGGTAAAAATAGTGGACTTATTCTATACTCATCATCTCCCACCAGCTGGACATTTTGCATGTCCCTATGCAAAGGTTACAAACCCGATAGAGTTGTGAGTTTCTAAAAAGTGCCCTTGAATTCATCAATCCACTATTGCCGCATTGCTTTAACCTTTGTTCATGTTCCTGGATAGACATATGTGAAGCTGTTATTCTATCAAATTCAGCCCTGAGTTCTCCCATTTCCTTTGCTTGAGAATTGATTGTCAAATGAGCTTCTTGGAGAAAACCATGCAAAGTCTAGTTTTCTACCTATACTTTGGTCAATTCCTCTTTCAGATCCTATAATTATTTTTATGTCATACTTAAAGGAGGGTCTTCTTCCTCAAATTATTCTTCATCTTTATGACTTCCAGACTAAAAAATCACATCCACATTCTCAATCATTTCATCCATCTTTTCTTCTTCCTGGGGGTCAAGAGCAGACGATACATCTTGCTCTTCATGGACAATATCTTCTACTTCTGCCAAAACTTATGTTTGAGGGTTATTATCAATACTATCCATTGGTTCCTCCTGAACCTGTTCTTCATTTTCTGGGGCTACCTCTTTTTCAACTTCTTGTTCTTGGTTTATTCCTGACAGTGTCACAACCCTAGTATCTTTTGTTTGTTCTGGTTGACTTTCAACTAGCTCATTCTCCAATTCAATATTGGGTGAATCTTCTAGAGATTCATTGGCTTGTTGTCTAGATTCCTATTCTTTTGCCCTCTGACATTTTTCACTACTAAATTCTCTGTGAAATTTTCCCTGCTTCCCTCGAACTTCAGATAAAACCTGTATTTCTCCAAACCCCAACACATTACCAACTACCTAGACTAGGTTATCTAACTTAGTTGAAGCATCTGACTTGTGTTTTCCCTTCCTATCACTAGATTGACCAGTGGGTGTCAGCTCCAAGGATTTAATTTTCTCACAACTTTCCTCACTAAAAAGCGAGGGTTTTGACTTCTTGGACTTTGAGGCATCTATTTGTGGCACTTCTAGTTGTTCTTCCTCTAGGTCATGGGGTTTGTATGAAAGACTCACCAGGGCTTCACTTATTTTTCTTGTCACTGGCTTTCTTAGGTGTTTTATCAAAACCAGACTCCTCATCTGAAGAGTTGTCTCTAGAGGAACCCTCTACGGGAGATTCCTCTTCCTTAGAGGGTCCAGTATCCTCACCATCCTAAGAATGGACAAATGAATCCCGATCACCAAGAGGAGTCAACAAATTTAATTCCCAAACTACCAAAAGTTTTATTAATCCATGGAGAGACAAAAAATGAGGTTTTATGCTTCTAACTATTTTAGACATTCGTTTCAAAGCTCAATACAGAAAGTATGGGATATTAATCAACAACCCTTGTCGTAAATGCAACATTAATTTGAAATGTTCAGTAAAAACATACTAAAATCTCCCTTCATAAGTAATATATTGAATTATGTACCTGGAAACTTCCCTCCAATGCCCCGATAAAGATTGTAGCTTGGTACCCTACCCAAAAACCATTTCTACAGATTCTCCTCTTTGCAAAAATTTCTTCCATGTTGGTTGTAACTTCGTGAACTTCTTAGACTTCTTTGGAAAATGTTGTTCTTCGCCCAACGAAAGTTTAGAAAATTCTACAATGGTTTCCATTGTAACTATGATAACATGCCCACAAATAATAGCCTTTTGGTTGCAAAAATTATTTGTGAATTCCAATGCCACCCTCTCATCAAACCCTCATAGCCATTTGAAGTAAGTATCCCAATGAGCCTTTTGAAACTTTGCATACGCCTTGACATGCATTTTCAAAATTTTCATGGTGATGGGCTCATGCCACAGATAGTGACCTATCACCATGTTCATAGGAACTCATTGTAACTCGATACCAAAAAATGAGTGAATACGGCTTCTAGAGAGATGGTGTTAACAATTAGATTTAGCAATGAATATTTGGCTGTGAGATCATGGAAAGTATAGTAAATGAGAGGTTAATGCGGAAATAATGGTGATGATAACCCTCATGATAAATGATGACATGGAAAACCCTTCCCCCCAGTTGATTGG
Organism: Sequoiadendron giganteum; assembly: GCA_007115665.2. NCBI lineage: Eukaryota > Viridiplantae > Streptophyta > Pinopsida > Cupressales > Cupressaceae > Sequoiadendron > Sequoiadendron giganteum. The sequence continues at coordinate 169,697,081 of CM021107.1, forward strand.
TTGAACCATCCATGGGGCAAAGCATTACTTGACAAAAGGAAACACATAATATAAAATAAAACAAAGAAAGAAAGAGAGAAAAATTTGTTACCACGATTGCCAAAAGGTACGTCACATGCTCTGAAACAATGTGGAATAGTTGAAATCTATGAAGATGTAACCAGAAAGAAGATCGATGTGATAAGAAAGAAATCATACGGGACTGATGATAGCTGTCAAGAGTAGATCGCATGAAAGGGATAGCGAAAGAGCAATAATGAAAATATAGCAAATGGTACGGTAGATGGAGACGTCAAAATGGATGAGAGAAGATGATGACGGAAGGACAAGTAGGTAGAGCAGTCATAGAATCAATGAACATAAAAATAGCATGCAGAAAGGAACTGGAAAACACCTATAAAAAGCAACAATCAAAAGCAGAAAGTGAATACCGTCTCCTAGCAAAGAAACGACAGGGGTCCAAGCCAGAAAGGAGAGTTCTTGTCACCAAGAGAAAGAAGAAGATATTACTAATTCAAAAATGGTTGCTGGATGAAAGCCACAAACAACCATGGTAAAAGTGGATAGGAGAGACATGGAAAAGACAAGAAAATGGATGAAACGATCCTGGTAGAGAAAAGGACAGAAGTGTAGTTTTTGCTTCGTTTTTGTTTTTTTATTTTTATTTTTTGTATTTTTATTTTTGACTTATTTTCATGATAATAGACCACTGGTTGCCCGGTTTTCAATCGATTACCACCTAGTAGCACCAAAAAATTGGTTTTCACTACTAGGTTTATTAAATGGATGATGCTTGTCGGACTCCGGTTTTCAAACACTAACTGGCCAGTAATGCCCAAAAAGGGTTTTCAATGCTAGATCTTGAATTTATTTATTTTTAATTATTTTTGATTTATATAATCAATCCTGGAGGAGACCAAAAGGAACAACAGTAAGTTCCTATATCATCGTGAGAAAGAAAGCTTCCTTTGAAAGAGCCTTCTTGTAAATTTTAAGGCAGTGACCATTAACAAGGAGAGTTTTTCATTCAGAGTCCACTATACAGAGACGGACAACACCATTATGATATACTGTCTGGATCTCATAGGGTCCTAGCCATCGTGTTTGAATCTTCCCTTTGAAGTCCTAAAAGCGGGAGTCATAAAAAAGTGCCCAATCACCAGGTTGAAATGAGTGTTGGTGAGTGTGATAGTCGTGCCACAAGGCACGCTATTTCTAAACAACCTCAGAGTGAAAGAGTGCTTCCTGGAGAAACTCATCTAAGGAATGTAGTTGATCAATCTGTGCCTTTTATGCATCAGGAAGAATCATACCCAACTGAAGTGTATTGTGAAGATTTTTTACCTCAAAATCAATGGGAAGGATTGCCTTCTTACCATAGATAATTTCATAAGGGGTCAAACCAGTAGTGATCTTCCACATTGTTCGATAGGCCCACACAGCTTCGAGAAGCCATGTAGCCCAATCACGCCTATGAAGTAAATCTATCTTGGTAAGAATATTTTTGTTCTCTCTATTAGTGACTTCGACTTGTCCATTGGCCTAAGGGTGATAGGGTGAAGACTTGTGATGGCGAATTTCATATTTGCGAACCAAGGTAGAGATGAGCTAAGATGTGAACTCTAGTCCTTGATCTGTGGTTATTTCTTGGGGTACACCAAACCTTGTAAAAATCTCAAAATACAATAAATCTTCTACCTTTGAATCTAATCGGTGCATACAAGGATATACTCCTTGTTTCATGAGGGTGGATTGATTGGGCCGACAAAATCAAGGCCCCATTTTTCAAATGGCTCGATAGACAACTGGGGGTGCAAAGGAATCTCATCTGATCGTGTAGGTTGACCCATGCATTGAAACTTGTCACAATGATGAACAAAGGACCTACAATCCTTGTGGATTGTAGGCCAATAGTATCTTACATTGAGAATTTTTTGTGGAGTTCATTGAGTAGAAAAGTGTCCCCCACATGGCTTTGTATGGCATGCGCGAAGTATATTGAAAACATCATCTTCACATACACAACGTCGCATGATATTATTGATGCTAGTGTAAAAGAGTAATCCATTGATCTAGGCATACTGGCCACTAAGTCCAACTAGCTTCCATCGTTCTCACGAACAACAGTTTGGTGGAAACCTGCATGTGACTAGATAGTTTGCAATATTAGCAAACCACGGGCTCTTTGCAGATATGGAAAAGACGTGTTTATCTGGAAATGCATCATTGACTAGAGGGGGTTCAGTGTCTAAGTGTTGTAACCTAGAAAAAAAGTTCGCAACCATATTTTCTTGACCAGGCTTATCAAGTATAGTTATATCAAACTCTTGAAGTAAAAGCAACCACCTAATCACTCTACCAGTTACCACAGGTTTATTCATTAAAAACCATATTGTCAAATGATCTGTGTGGATAAACACTTTATAACTGGTAATATAATGCCAAAATTTATTAATTGCATATACAACACCTAAGAATTATTTTTCAGTTACCGTGTAATTTACCCTGGCCCCTGTGAAATTCTCGTTGATGTAGTAAATAGAGTAGAAGATATTATCCTTTTTTTGTCAAAGCACAACTCCCATCGAGCAATCTCAAGCATCTGTATGAATATGAAATGGTAATTCCCAATTTGGACCTCGTAAAATTGGTGTGGTTACAAGCTTTTTTCTTATGGCTTCAAAGGATTCCTTACACTCAAGTGTCCAGGAGAAAGTAACATCTTTAGAAAGCAAAGAAAACAAATGAGAAGCAATTTTACTAAAATTTTGAATAAATCTCTGGTAATACCTAGCATGACCAAGAAATTTATGAACATCTTTTTGAATAGAAGGTGTGGGCAAGTCTTGGATAATTTGGACCTTTTTAGGATCCACTTGTACACCTTTAGAGGAGATGTAGTGGCCAGGCACAATTCCTTTAGTCATAAGCATATGGCCTTTTTCATGACTTAATGATAAATTAGTATCTATACAATGCCTAAGTAATTTTTCTAAATTTTCCTTGGCCTCCTCATAAGTATCACCATGAACAGTAAAATCATCATATATACCTCCACACAGTCGTTGACAAGATCTGCAAAAATTCTTAACACTACCCGCTGAAAAGTAGCAGGAGCATTACATAAACCAAATGGCAAGACTCTATAAGCAACAGTCCCCCAAGGACAAGTAGTTTTATCTTGATCTTCCGCTGTGATCCTAATCTGATTGTAACCACTGAATCCATCTAGAAAATAAAATAATTTCTTACCTACAAGAGTATCCAACACTTGATCAATAAATGGTAATAGAAAATTATCTTTCTTAGTATATTTATTCAATGCTCTACAATCCACTCAAATTATCCATTTACCATTTTTCTTAGGAACCACAACTAAAGTAGAACCCACTAACTATCCAAAATAGGATATATAAACCCAACATTTAACAGTTTTTGTAATTCCTCCTTAACTATTTCACGCAAAGTGGGATTAAGCCCACGTTGTGGTTGCCTAATTGGATGACTCCCTTCTTCAATGTAGATACAGTAGGTATAGGTATTAGGATGAATGGCACGCATATCTTGGTATTTCCAAGCGAATGCATCTCTTTTTTTTCTAAGCAAGGCAATAAGGTCTTGGATTTGTTCAGGGGTTAATTATGGATTAATGTTGAGTGTACAATTAGGAAAAATATCCATAGCTTTAGATTGTATGGGTGAGTTAATGGCTAAGGCTTGCAATATAGGTGGCCTATTAAAAAATAATAATGAACCATACAAGAAATTATGAGGTAGCAATTGATGCAATGTGATAAAATATTGGACAGATTGTGAACTACCAACCGATGGAAAATTCCCAAAAGGACATGGAGTATTTATACTTGAATGAAGGACCATATTTTCAAAAATTTCATCAGATGTATACCTGTTAAGAAGAAAATTAACAAGAACATTATCCTTAGTAGGTTCCTCCATATCTAGGATTTTATCAATTGTTATAATTGGCAATGTCTCATCCAAGTCACTATCAATCCAAACTGGGTCCTTTGTTTCCAATAAAGGTTGTGCTGGCGGGTATAGAGTCAACTGTTTCTTGTGCTTTCCAATAGAAATGACCATGTTCCCTGATCGGAAATTAATAAAGGCATCCACAACTACTAACCAAGGTCATCCCAAAATTAGGGGGTATCCCCCCAGCTTAATTTTTGGCTGCAAAATCCCAAAGTTAGTCGGGTATTCCCATGAATCAATAGAAAGAATTACATGCTTAATTACTCCTTCAGGCTTAACCAAAGATCTATCTACCATTTGAAGAACTATAGGAGTAGGCCTAATTCATTCTAATGACAATTTTTCCTTTGTTTCATTTGTCATTAAATTAATTACAACACCCAAATCCACAAGAGTATTAGGAATACTTACTTTACCAATTGTTACCTTAATGACCGAACTCCCTGGATCAGAATATTTTGGAATGGTTAAATTCGCAAGCATAAGATCTACCAATTGTCCAATGACTTGAATATTTTTCAAATCTTGCTTCTTTTTCTGCTTTCAGGTACAAAGTTCATGAATTGGTTTTTGTGTAGACAGGAATATCCCTGATAGCCTGAAAGAAAGGAATTTTTATGTTAGCATTATGTAATTCATAAACAAAATCAAACTCATATTAAGAATCCTCCCTTTGTATTGGTTTAGGTTGAAATATTTTAGGAAAAGGCAGTTCCTTAGTTGGTTCTGGTTCTGATTCTTCATTAATTTCTGTAATAGTGGGCCCCAAAAGATCCTTCCCTGATCTCAACTGGAATCCATCTATCTCTAATGTGGTTATGGGATAAGTGGAGTAACCTATTGTCTCATTTTTATACACTAGCTAAGTCACCTTATTATTGGGGTTGGGATTTGGTTGGGTTGGCATAGATGTAGGTCTTGGTGGCTATGGTGGATGATTTGTTGGATTTATAGGTTGAGCAGTCAAAGATGACAAACCTGGAAGAAGTTGTTGTGACTGATGGTACGGATTAACCATAGAAGGTGGTGGAAATTGGAATGGTTGTTGTTGATATTTTGATGGTTGTGGCGGTTGCGGCTTCCATGCCTATTTCCATGGGTGTGAAGTATATGGATACTGTGGCATCCACTGAGGGTATGGGGGTTGTTGCCATCCCCCATTCCATTTGTATTCGTAGGATTTGGATTGACTAGGTCCTGAAAAAAGATAATCATTCATCATACTAGGGTACATTTCTCATGGTGGAAAAGATCATCTAGGGGCCATGTAATAGACAGGTTCCTTAGAGTATTCCATTTTAGGAATTCTTGTAGGGAAAGGTTTCAGTGTGGAGGCTTATTAACCTCTTCTAGGGATGAAATGTTTGTCCTAGTGTATGGGCAGTCCTCACTACCATGATTTTTGCAACATATTGGACAAAACATAGGTAAAGCCTTCTCATCTTCTTCTTGCTTCCTATTGGTGTAAAGAGTATCTATCTATTTCCCCATATGATTTAGAAAATCCATTTTAAGGTCTTCAAGTAAATTGCCTATTTCCCTCTTTGTGATACTTGTCATATTATTTGTGGTATAAGGTTTACTTGGATAACTCCTTCATGAACACCGTGACCTCGAATAGTTCCAGCAAATATCACAAATATCAGTAAATTCCATTTTAGAGATATTTCATTTTCCTATTAAATTCAATGCTTCCATAACATCATCTCTTATGCCCCTAAGAAATAACATTTTAACAGTATCATTGTTTAGTTGCTCCTAATGAGACCGTTGAAGACTAAACATAAAATGTTCAAGGTAGTCTTCTACGGACTCTTCCTCTTTTTGAGTCATGCGAAAAATCTCATCCCAAACCTCCTTTGTTTTGAAATATTCTTGATACTTGTTTAGGAATAGTTCCTTCATGACTTCCCACGTTTTGATATTCTGAAGGTTCATAAACCATCGCAAAGCAACATCCTTCAATGTAGCTGGAAATAGTTTGAATTTATGTGTGTCATTTTGGTAGTCATAACTATGACACAACACATCAAATTCAAACAAAAACATATCAAGACCTTCTACTGAAAGACCATGAAAAATAGGTAAAGCAGAATGAGGACTATTCTTCATGGGGGCAGCTCTCTCGGGATTTGTGATTGGAAACTCAAAAGTAACTGAATTATTGTTGGCTAATTCCCTGGTATGATTGTTGTTATTTTTGTTGTTTTCGGGATCCATAAATTGAAATTCCCAAGGAGTAAAATAAGTTTCAAAGGTCTTGTGACCTTCTTCAGCGAATGGACCAAGTTCTTCCCCATAAGATTATTTGAAAATTTGTTCAAGCTTTTTGCATAATATTTTAGAAGAGCTTGGTTGGGTATTTGCAGGTGTTTGGACAATAGTGGTCTCAATAGCACACTTCTCTAGATCAATTTCAGGTAATTCTAATAAAGGTAATTTAGCTTTCACTTCCTCTTGAGTTGAGCTACCTTCCTTAATAAATGCTTTTGACTTATCTTGTAATTATTCAGGTTGCGACCTCTCAATGGATTGTGTTGACTTATTTTTGGCTTTCACGGGTTTTGAATTACTTCCCTTCTCTTTCCTAATGAATCTTCCCTTATTATCTCTATTATGATTCATGCACCTAAATGACCTATGGAAAAGAAAACTAAGGATAATTACCCAAAAAAAATGAGCAATTGCATGGACTTTCTCCTTAACGCAATGTTCCTAACTTAGTTTACTGAAAATGTGGATCTTTAACACCGTTCCCCGAAAATGGCACCAAAATGATTAGACTAAACTGTGGTCTTAATTCACTTTTAAACTAGGTTTGATTTAAGCTCTTGGAAATGGTTTCCTTGGTTTATCCTAAAATGTCAATCCGGGAACGTAGGCTTTTGAACCGTGTTGTGGCAATCTGTCGAAGAGCTGTGATTAATAAACCAAGATTTGATGAATGCAAACCAATGTAGCCTATATTTAAACAAAGTTTTAATTGGTAGACTTCCTTTCACAAACATGACAGGAACCGGTAAAGAAATAATTTTGCAACAAAAATAGATTACTGACATACAACATAACAGAATTGAAACTCTATGAAGCAGAATAAAGAATATAATAAAAATAGAATCAAAGGTGTTGATTGTGAAATATATTATCTAACTATTCCATGTTTAGCTCTTTATAATTATGTCCTATAGTACCAAACTGTTCTCAACATTGGCAATAACTAATTTGATGAAACATACATACCAACAGATGTTGAATGAATCAGTAAAGATCAGAACAATAGGAATCAATACAAAATGAATTACACAAATGCAGAAAATGAACAATTCATAAATGAGAATCAATCATATAACACGTAAATCAAATCAATCAAATAACTATAAAACACACATTACGACACATATAAGTCTAACAATGAGGTCACCAAAAATTGAGGAAGTGGGCCCTACCTTCACCAGTTATTGAATGATGGAGCTCACAAACACGAATCTATTCCACGCTAGTTCTCATTTAAAAGAATTACAGAGATGGAATAAAATTTTGATCTTCTCATTACACAAGTCTGATTTCTTAACTATATATTATCCCCTTATTTTCATCATGCATACATATGTGTGTGTGTGTGTGTGTGCGCGTGTGTGTTGATCATACTATAAATAGAAAATAGGTTTTTTTGTTCGTTCGGCCTTTTGGCCACTCACAAACAAGAGTCTAAAATTGATAAAAGGTCGCAGGCCACTTTTAACACTAAATCAAAACAATTTAACTAAAATAACAAGTCTTAACAAAATCTTGCTGATTTCACTTCATTAATTCCCTAAGGTCCTCCCATTTATAACTGCCTTCAACTTCCTTTCGAACTATCTCCTACCATTTGGACACAAAATGATCAGATTTATCATGATTTTTAGTAATTTATTAATCCCAACTTCTTTTCCCTATTTTATTAAATATTAAGGTTTCTTCAGCAAATGGTGATAGGAATAGGGATAGGGAAATAGATGAAAAGGAAATTACAAGGTAAAAACAGTGGACTTATTCTATACTCATCATGTCTGACCACCTTAACTTGGTCAAAACTTCATGAAATTCATTTTTTTAAATCCTATAGTATGTAAAGCATAGAATGTGACACATGTTTTAGATTCGAAAAATGTGATACCATTTGAAAGCTATAGATTTTTTTCAATCAGCCTATCGATCATAAATTTAGTCATAATTCAAATAGAAAATGAATAATAACTATTTATTAAATTCAAAGTAAAGCATAATTTATATTGGTGGAAAGTTGAGGATCTCCTTTAAAAACCCTTTTTGTTTCATAAATTTTGGGTAAAAATAGTCATCCACATGGTGCATCATATCACTTACATATCACCATTTTTTGGCCCATCATGATCCTTTACATACCCTTTAAGCATTTATTTACTATTCATGGTTTCATTTCTTCATTTCACATCGCAATATTTTAGAATGTTTCTTTTTCTCTCATGTGTGTGTGTGTTAAGTTAAGAAAAAATTGTGAACACAGAGAACAAACCAGAAAGAAAAAAAAATGAAAACAAACCCTACAAAAAAAAACTAACCTAACTAACTAAAATTTACCTTAACAATTGATTAACCCTAACTAAGAAATTTACTTTAATCTATATCACTATCTTCATAGTTTTTTGCATACAAATTACTGTAGGCTTATCCTTAAATTCCCTTGAATATATTTTTAATCTCCTAGTGTAACAATGAATTATCTTATTCTTTTATGTTTAACAAGCATAAATTCAAAGGCATACTTACCAATAAATTGACTCACATGTATGAAAATGACCTTGTTAAAGGTGCACACATCTTTGTTGATTCCTCCATACTCTACCTTCTTCTAGTCTTGGTTCATGGTGTTATTCTTTGCTTCATTCAATTCCATGAATGACTGTGTTCATTTATTGATTCTCCTTCTCTCTGAGATTCTTTAAGTCTTTGACCTTTCCTTCACTTTTAACTTCAATAGACCAAGCAGTAATACAATTTACATTATCATTAGAAAGAGAGAAAATAAAAACTTGATATTTTGTATTTTGCATGGAATCAAGAACATTTCCCTTTTTAACTTGTGAATTTGTAGTTTGGAGCAAAAATCACGTTTCTCCCACTCGATTTTCCTACTTTTCCTCTTCATTATCATCTTCCACGTGTGAAAAGGTTGATGACTCATCACTTCTATTTTCTTGTTTTTGGGGCGGTTTCTCCAAGTCTCAATCTGCTTACCCATTTTCCTATAAAACTTTAGGATTTTATTCTTAACAATTGTAGTTAATAAAAGGATTTGATTTAGAAATTGATTTATTAACATTTCTAGTTGCACTAGGTTTAGGCGCTATCTCATAATTTAAAATTCTTCTCAATAGTAGTTCCTTTCTTTTAGGAGTTAAAACCTCTTTCGTTAATGAAATTACGTTATACATGGCCAAACTTACCCTAGTTAGAAAAATTTCACAATCAAGTTCACCATGGTCAGTTGTATCATGAATTCTACACTAAGTGACCCTATCAAAGGTGAACAAACTCAAAGGATGCAATCTCAAATTAAGGATTCCCTAGAGTTTATCAACTTCCATTTTCATGTAACCGGCTTGCATAGACCATCATCTTACAAGAAAATTTCAGACCCAAAACTAATGTTGATTATGACTAAAATCAGAGGGAAAGATAAGGCCCTCCTTCTAGCACTAGTTCCTATTGATCACAATGTTAGTTGCACACCAACAGTGTAGATAAATTTTCATAAAAAAACCATGAGAACCTATCTTTACTTGAAATATTGAACCAAGACAACCTAAATCTTTAGGCTGACTCAACTTATTCCCAAGGCTCGTTTATGTCAGGTCTTGACCATACTAGGTTCGTATCAGGGTTTTTTGTGATAATGCTATTCATCATGAGGGGTAAACGATAATTTCTTGTTCTAAAAGAAATAATAAGGATTAGTGAAAGATATTCTTAGTCTGATTATCAAACAATTTCATGAAATCAATGGATATGCAATAATATTTCATGAATTTCATAGAAATTTGCTATAACTTAAGTAGATTTAGCTTTAAGAATTTAGCAATATGATGGAAATGAAATATTTGCAATAAAATTTCCATTCATTCTCTCTTTTTTGGAACATTTTCTAAAATTTAACATCTAATCTAAAACAAATCATCAAAAATACTTGAAAAGTAAATTTCTCTCGAGTACTATCCATGCATTCCCCAAGAATTAACCAAATAAAAGAAAACCACTCTATACTTCACCAAATTGCTTCACGACTACGCATAGAATGATGTGAGATTTTAAAGAAAGGGAGGTATATTTAGACACCAGGTAGGTTATGTATGCGCCCTTAAATGGTGCAACACACATTCTTGTCTAGATGAATAGAAAACCAACTACAAAATATTTTATACCAGCCATTAGCTTTCAAATTAGCTTTGATATTGATTGGATTCTATGTGCATACAATTTTTTAATCTGGAATGATTCAAAAAATAGGAAAAAGAACAAAACTTAAAGAAGTTTTGGCTCTTTTGACATTCACAAATTTTGAACTTAACTGAAAAATGAAACATCTCCCAACCTTTTTTAAGAATAGGAGACAAAGAAGATAAGACAAACACATAAGAGGAAATCCAAGGGACGAATCATAACAAGGCACATGGAATGTGACAACTAGAAGGAGAATTACTTATGAAGTCAACAAATGTCAACCTTCCTCAACACTTTGATTTCTTTCAGAATTTTCATCTTTTAAAAATCATATTTCCGTGTATTTTTTTCTCTTTTAGTCGGGTTAACAGACATTCGGATCTTTAGGAAATCTTCAACATTTAATTTTAACTCAACATTGTTAATCGGTACCTAGTACTTGCTACTTCAACTTTTTACCAAAAAAATTTCCTATACCCCAGATTTTACCGAAACCTCACATTTTACCAAAGCTTTGGTCCTAGATTGGAACACTTCACATGAAACCTTACATTAACATTTTTACATTTCTTTCCTTCTGATTATTGATTCCCAATACACTGCAATCATGAATTACTCCAAAAATTTCCTTAGACTTTAACTTCTAGTGATCTCTTCAACTAGCCAACACCTGCCATAAGAATTAGTTTTCACTTGGGTCTCCAAGTGTTATAGTCTTGGGGCATGTTGCCAGACCACACAACAATCACCTTTATCATCAAGACTTCATGTTTAGGGAATGTGATTTCTGATTGTGTCACATGCATACATCAAAGGAGGGTGTTACATCATTCAATTTCATATAAGATTGGATCTCTTGCTTTATTTACAATATTTCTTGGAATAGACACTTGTATGTAGGTGATAGTTGAATAATTTTCCATATGGATACATCAGCAACAGTCTTTTTAAGGTCTTCAACATTAGGAAAAATATGTTGATGCAATGGTAATGAAGTGGGAGTGGTTTTTGTTTTCCTACATGTTTGAGCAGCTATATTATAACTCGGTTGCTGCAAAACATTTTTATTATTATATTGCATTATAGATTTCAATAAATCTATTATTTTCTTCCTTTTATGTATTTCACTACTATGAGGTGACTTAGAAGGCTCGTTAAGTAAAGGAGATTCAATTTATGTCATCATAACCTCAAAAAAATTATCCCTATTTTCATGATCTCTTAGTGAAAATGAGTCTAATGTCACTTCATCATCTTCATCTAAGGGAGCCTTATTACTAATGTCAATGATCACATTTTCTTGCACCATGATATCATCCCTATGAGGAGAGTTTTTAGGAGAACTACAAAATAGATGTTCAAACAATTCAAAGGTTGGTTCTTCTAAAATCACTTCATCACATGTAAGGGAGTCTTGTTCAACAATGTCTTTCATAGGGTAAAAGGGGCAATTAAGATTCCCATGAATTTCATCAATTATATTTTCTAACATCAAAGTATCTTCTTCACAACTGGGAGAGATACTAGGAGAAGAACATATGTGATTGTCATGATTGTCTATAATTTTCTCCTTTGTCCCATAATGTCTTCCAAAATAGGATAGGTATGGGAAGAATCATAAAGAGGGTTGTCATAGATCTTAAATATTTTATCATCTAGCACCAATATATCCTCATCATTTACAATATTATCAAAATAGTGGAAGATGTTGGGAAATGAATGTAGACTAGTTGAAGTTCTAGTGGTTGTTCCCTATTGTTTAGTAATGTCTTGCATAATAGGAGATGTAAGAGGAGAGAAACAACTAGGGTTCTCAAAGCTCTCATCAATTAGTTCTTCTAGCACTAAAATATCTTCATAACTAGAAGAGATATTAGGAGAAGAAAGAATATGATTGTTATGGTTACCCAAGGTTGTGTTCTCTTTCACTAGACTAACCTCATTCATAGAAGGGATACTAGTAGAGAGATAAATGATAAAAAAAAGGAGAGGGGAAAGGACTTCATATTCATATGAAATTAACAAAAAATTCTTACAATACTCAATAAGATCTAAAAATAGAACATGAAGTATGATAACTATAGACTTTTGAAATGAAAAAATGATGTAAGGATTGTCCTACAAACTTGAAATTAAACAATGATAGATGAAACATGCAAAAGAAGAATGAAATTTTTAGATTTAAAAAATGATAATTAACTGATTATGCTATGTAACAATCTAAAAATGAATTTTTGTAAATGCAAATTTGAAATTTAGTGATGCATGAAATGAATTGATCCAAGCTAGATCTAGTGAAATGCATGTAATAGAAACTCAGCCAACTGAAATAGATAACTAATGACAACAAAAAGAAGAGTAGAAACAAGGTTTTCAATGTTGTAAAAGGCAGTTTTAGGGATGATCTGGGACTAATTCTCCCAAAGGGGAATATGAGTCCTAGTCAAGGTATTCCAAGGGTTGAAATGTTGAAAAATACACAACACAAAAATCCCAAAAAGTAGGCAAAACATCTTGTACTGGGACTAAATCGTCCAAAGGGGCATATGAGTCCTAGATTAGGGTTTTTCCACTATTTTTAGCAAATTATGTGTGAATGTAATTCTTTCTAGTTAGAATGATGTCTAAGCTAAGTGCAAATGCAGATTTTAGATGAAATTCAATGATACAAGCTGAAAAAATGCAGCCTATATGCACATTCACTAATGCAAGATTTAGAAAACCTAGATGCCAATTAACTAATATAAAACCTAATGAAATGCTAATATGAGCTAGATCTAGGACTATGATGCAATCAAAATGATAAAATAGGTTTTCATGTTGGGCTCACCAAAATGTAGCAACAAAAATAATATGCCCCACCTTTGAGGAATGGAGTAGAAGGGTTGGCTTCCTATTTCACACTTGTTACACTCAAGGGAACCTTAGAGATCTTAATTCGAAGATAGAAAGGGGGAAAGAGATCTTGATATTGTATATTTATATGAAATTATTCTTGCAAATGGATCTTCAATGCTACATCACAACACCATATCAACAAAAAAATATATGCTTGATGATCTTGACATGATAATGGATCTTGAATTGTTGCAATAAATGGTGTAGAACTCTGCCCTTGAATGCTTTAGAAATGATCTTGTAAACTATCTTGACAATCATGTGAAATCTTGGAATGCTTAAATCTTGATTTCTAGACTTGATATTATTAATTATTAGTGAAATAATGACTTGAGACCTTGTTTATATAGGTAATCAATCCATCTTACCATTTATTAGATCCTAGAGACCAACACACATGAAATTTGAATTTAAAACTCTGATTTCCTGCTTAGAACCCTAAAAAGGAACAAATGGGACTCATATGCCACTTGTGGAATATAGGTCCCATCTGGATGGGAATCATACAACCAAGGTGGCATATGGTTCCCACCAAGCATTTTTCAGGTGGAGTAAATGTCAGGGAGTTGGAAAATTAACTATATTTGTTGATTTTGTCAAGATTTTGTTTGAGATGTGCCTCATGATGCATAATATATGGTCTTAGGGGGCTATTAATGATGATATGAAGGTCATAAATGCAAGATATCCCAAAACTCAATGTGAAAGTGTAAATAAATACACTTTGCAATATTAAATCTAGGCAAAATTGGGTCTATTTGGCTTAAAAGGGCCATAAATCCCATCTGAATGTTGAAAACACATTATAACACTAGATCAAGACAACATTAGGTCCATTTTAATGTTAATTTAATCATTCCAAAATTAAGTATGAAAATGTAAACAATGAAATTTTTCTACACTACATGAATCAAATCTTTCTAATAGAGTCATTGTGAGATCCTTATATTTTGATAAATTGTCATGTTTTTCTTTATACGTTTTGTTTATTTTCTTAATGACTAATTGTGAATCACTGAATATCTTTATGTCTTGGGCTCCCAGAGTTAAAGTGGTGTATAATCCAACAATTAACACTTCATACTCTATTGTGTTGTTTGTACATACGAATTTTAAGTGATAAGACAAGGGAATAGGCTCTCCTTCAGGCAAGACTATTATAACCCTTGCATCAGAGCCTCCTCTACACTTACATCCATCAAAGTATAACTCCCATGTATCAGGTTCAATCATTAACACATTATTGTCATAGAATGAATCATTATTAGGTAATGCAAGGGGAGAGGGAGAATTCGCTAATTGGTCATTCAACGCTTGTCCTTTAATTACTTTTTGCGAAACAAACTTAAGGTCAAACTCAGTTAACAACATAACCCACTTAACTATGCATCTCGATAAATTTATTTTAGTGAAAAGATGTTTTAAAGGATCAAATTTCATCATCACATGTATTCCAACGTTCAATAAGTAATTTCTCAATGTACTATTAGAAAATACAAGAGACAAATTTTTTTTGTATATCATTGTGTATCATGTTTCATAATCAATCAGAGCTTGGCTAATGTAATAAACAAGGTGTTCTTTACTATTTTCATCTTGTTGAGAAAACAATGTTGCGAGAGCATGGGTTTATGTTGTATAAAGAATGAATGGTTTATCATGCATAGAGGGTTGTAAAATGAGTAGCAAATTAATATTTCAAACTCTCAAAAGTCTATTTACAATCCTTATTCCAATAAAATTGAACCTCTTTCTTAAGAATATGTGTAAAGGGTAATGTTCAGTCTGCTAGGGATGCCACAAAATGACAAATAGCCTAAATTATTCCTTGTAAAGTGTGAAATTGATAAATGTTTCTAAGAGGTGGCATGTTAAATATAGATTTAATTTTATTCATGTCCACCTCAATGCCTTTATGGGATACTATAAAACTTAAAAAAAATCCACTATCTATGCCAAAGACACACTTTTTTGGATTCAATATCATGTTATATTTTTGCATTCGCTCAAAGAGTTTTTGAAGGATATTCACATTTTGTTACATTTATTTAAATATTTTGCTAGAATATCATCAAAATATTCTTCCAAATATTATGTAGTAATCATGAAATATCAATGGACCATAGTGCATTGATATGTTGCACTTGCGTTCTTCAATCCAAAAGGAATGACCACCTAGCAAAATGTTCCCCAAGCAATAGTAAATGTTGTTTTATATTGATCTTGAGGGGCGATAAATATTTTCTTATATCCACAAAATCCATCCATGAATGAAAAAAAGCATGTCCCATAGTCAAGTCCACTATCATTTCAATATTAGGAAGAGGAAAATCATCTTTTAAAGGTGTTTTATTTTAAATCATGAGATTCCTTACACATCCTAATACGATTATCATGTTTGGTGACTGCAACAATGTTAAATATCTAAGGAGAATAATATATAGGGCATATAAAACCAGCGTCGAGGTTTTTCTCAATTTTGGCCTTAACCAATAAGGCTGTGTTCAGATTCATCTTTTGTCTAATTGGTTTAGGATTTTCTTCAAGGACTATGTTGTGTGTCACTATCTTAGCATCAATTCTTGGTATATCCAAATAAGTCCAAGAAAAAAGTTTGAGAAATTCATGAAGTAAAGTTGCCTGGTTTTCTTGTTCATCTTCATCAAGTCACTTCCCTATATTAATCACTTTCTCCTTATTAGTGATATCTATAGATATGTTAATTGTATCTCCCAAAGGAATTGTGGTTTACTTCAAGAATTTAGGATTGTATATTTGGTTGGACCTTTATTAATCTCGTTACTTTTCTTTTTTGCATCGTATTTCTTAGTACTAATCATAACACATGTAACCCATTTCCTTTTAGGAGGAGTAAATGGTTTGTCATAAACTCCTAGAATTCATATCAAGGCTTCATCATCTTCAAAGTATTCCAATGATTCTTTGTAGGTTGTATCAATCAATTTGAATAGTATGCTTCAAGGTGATATTTGTTTAAGGGTTACACATGATGGTGTTGATGTTTAACGAAGGTTTTTTCTTTGCTTGTGTTATCTAGAATGGAAATACCCCAAAATATTTTTTGTTTCTTATGCATTAGGATCTATAGGAACACAGATGCCTTGCTCTTTCTTTCCACATCCTTTTCCATTATAACCAAGTTGTTTCATAAGCTCATAACCTCTTCCATAAATTTCCTCTATTTTTTTGGGGTTTGGTTGTTGTTGATAGTCTATCTCATTAAATTTTATTGTATAGCTTGTGTCCTCCTCTAGAGTAGATGAGATAGATGCTTGTGAGATTTCTTCTAAATTCTACATTGACATTACAATTGGTTGCTTTTTTTTTTTATTAATTTTGTTGTGATTTTGTATTCTTCCATAAATGAAGGTGTGAAGTCTAAGGAACCTCAATCATCTTCTAATAACTTCGACACTTTTTTCGTCACATGTTTCTCTTCTTTCATAGGTTCTATGTTCAATATTGGAATTAATATGTTTAGAGGAATTTTCATTACTTTCACAACTTGTAAGAAACTTTCAGGATTAGGGTCTATTTCAACTTGATATACTTTATTGTTATAGACATACTTCATGACATGATGAAGATTTGAAGACACTGCATGCATCTCATGAATCCAAGGTCTTCCTAAACAAAGATTGTAAGAAATATTATCAAGCATGACATGAATAGGAGTTTGTATTGTATCCTTTCCAACTGTAATAGGCAAAGTAATCACACCAAGCAGTTTCTTTCCTACATTATCAAATCCTCAAATCAATAAGGAATCAAGTTCAATTCTTGATTTTTCCATGCCAAGTCTATCCAAATGGGTCACACTACACACATTAAGGGTAGATCCATTTTCAACAAGGGTTATTTTTATTTCCAACCTATTATAGATAGCTATTATCATGAAGGCATCATTTTTCTCGTATTTCCAAAGGAGGCATCTCATGTTGATAACAAATAATGTCTATGTTAACCACATTCATTCCTTGAATTAGAGCTACCACATCACTTGCATTTGTTGCAAGGTGATTTGATGTAGGGTATGATAATTAAGTGAATTTTGAATTAGGTCCCATAGGGATATCTTTGTAGGAGTATTATTAAGTTTTTCAACAATATCATACTCCTTACAACTATTCAAAGGAAAATGAGGAGTGTTAGGCAAGATAGGGTTAGATAAAGGTAGGGATGTTGTTTTGGTTGTTTTGGTTGCGAATTGTTTCTAGTGTTATATGTACAAGAAATGGTATTATAACTTGATTTTTGTGAAACATTATTATTAGGTGGTTGGAAGGGAGAAAACATGTTTTTTTTTAGTTTGATGTTTTTTTGAAGGTGGGTAAAGGATGAGTTGAGGTTGAATTACATTAACTTCTCTTTAATTCAGCTTGTTATAGAAAGCCTTAGTGGATGAATCTTGTGACATGAAATCCTTAAGGGCTTAATCTAACATGTCAAAATAATCACTATTAAAGGGCTTCAGAGTTAGGTTAACTTGGAAAAAGAGAGATTTGACATACTCAAGTAGCTATGCTTTCTCCAAGTGGTTCATCAGTTTATAGATGTTTTTGTTTTGTATTCTAATGAATGAAAAATGTAATCTAAGCTTACCAAACTATGAACAAATATTGGAAATGAAAAGTATAGTAATATAATTCTACCCACAATAGAAATGAATCTAGATTAAGCTATATCTAATGAAATGCATGTAATAGAAACCTAGTAAACTGAAAAAAAAATCTATCAACAATAAATAGAAATATAGAAAAAGGGTTTTCAATTCTATAAAATGTAGTTTAAGATTTGAAATGGGACTAAATTTCCTAGAGGGGCATATGAGTCCCAATCATGGTTTTTTAGGGATTCAAATGTTACAAAACAACGTACACTAGGACTAAATCACCCAAAGGGGCATATGAGTCCCAGATTAGGATTTTTGCACTAATTTTAGCATATTCTGAGTGAATGTTAGGTATTCTGGTTTGAATTTTATCTAGACTAAATGCAATTATAGATTTCAAAGAAAATTGAATGATGCAAGATGAAAAAAATTTAACCTATATGAACTTTCACTAATGCAAGATTTAGAAACCCTAGATGCAAATTAACTAATGCAAGACCTAATGAAAAGTTAATGTAAGCTAGATTTAGGACTATGATGCACTCCAAATTAGAAAATAAGGTGTTATAAAGGCTAGGTTCACCAAAATGAAATGTATGTGAAGTAGGTTGTTTCACCATTTAGGAAATGGAACACAAGGGTAGGGTTTTTAGGACCTTTCCACCTATTTCCTTCAAATTTCATTCAAGGAAACCTTAGAGATCTCTATCTAGAGATGAAATGAGGGAAAGAGATCTACAATAAGGTGTCCTAGGGTGTGATTAAAGATTAAAAGGGGGTTCACCACCAAGAAAGTGCTTGGAAAGACAAGAAATGTAAATGACATTCAAATTCAAGTATATGACCTAGAAAATGAACCAAAGTAGGAATAAAAAATTAGAGATAAATAGAGGTGCACCTAGAAATTTAGAGGCTTGAATTAATGTATCGAATCCTAGAAATGTTGACTTATAATGCATAATAGGAATCATATGCCACTAGGGGAAATTTAGTCCCAGTTTAGGGTTTTTGGGCAGAAACTGGAATTTCACAACAGTAAGTTTAAATCCTTTGAGATCAAAAAAAGGTGTTATACCAAGACTCATATGCCACAAGTGGCATATCAGTCTCATTCTATTTTTTTGGAAAATTAAGATCTGATTCTATTCTCTTATCTTTGCTCATTGTTCCAAACTTGATTTGTCAATCTGAACCTATTAAAAAGCCTGTAAAACATAATAGTGTTGATTTGATTAATGGGGGTTTTCCTCAGTCAAACCCCTATTTTGGTAGTTAAAACTTGATAGAAATAATTTATTTTTTAAGTAAATAGGAGTGAAAGCCCTAATATTAAGTGCAACTGAGATTAGGATATCTAAAATGCAATGAAACCCTATTCTAATGAGATAGAATAAGATGCATGAATGAAACAAAAAGTTGATGACTTACTTTGGGAGATCTCTAATCACCCTAATAAGCCATAATAATGCATGTAACTTCATGTTGGTCTCCGATAATTATTTTAACAACTAATCCCTTGCAACTATGATTTAGATATTGGAAATATAACCTGAATAACCATTTCAATTATCATGAAGGTGCATTTAAATTGTCAACCCAAGGATGTAAACTTCAAATGGGTCGGCACTGTATGTGCACTAGGAATCCAAAGTAGCCATATCTATCTTACAACTGAGAAAAACACAATGCTTAAAGTAAATTTCTTGGAAGGAAATAACATAAATGTTAAACATCACCCAATGACTAGATTAAATAGAAATGCATGAAATAAATGAAGATCTGAGCGAACAAACATGAAACTACTCTATCTATTTTGGATGCAGGAACAGTCACATAATGGAATTCTAGTGGTTGTAGGAACAATCAATGCCAGATTCTTAACTAATTACTGATCAAAAAATAACAAATAAACTAAACTAAGGTATGGGATACAATACTCACCAAGTGATCCCCCAAGGATAATTATTCCATAAAACTAAGATAGACTCA
>CM021107.1:169718040-169817766 GCA_007115665.2 Sequoiadendron giganteum
TCTTTCCATCCTACTCCATCTTTTCCTTTCATCAGAAATTTCATCCCTGTAAAACCTTTAATTTGGCATTGGCCACAATAGAATAGGAGGCTAAAAATTTAGTGGAAGCCATAATTGCCCTTTTGTTCTTTTGAGTTGAATATACTTATCGATTCTTTTGAGTGTTGCAACATAGTTGTGTGTGAAATGAGGCTCTGCTTGATTCAAATCATCATATAGGGTATTCCATCTCTCTGAGAGGTATCTTGTCATAGAGTCTCCTGTGGTTCTTGCCATCTCTTCAGAATCTTTGTAAACTGCCTCTCTCTCAAGTAGGATCCTGTAGCTATAGCTTGGCCAATATAAAATTTTGTGCCTATCCTTAAAAATATCTCCTAGATGTCTAGACATAGCCCTAATGGGCAAGCGAATTCTTGATTCAACTTCCTTGTAAGTCCTATACTGCTTTCCCCAACTTACTTTGTTTTGTATCCATGACATGAATGCCTGTAATTGGACATCCCCAACATATAGTAGTAGATTCCAATCTTGATCTTTGGTTACAACAAAATTATGTAAGTAAAATTTGCACAATAGATTTTTCATCTCAGGGGGAGCAATCCAAAAAGCATTGAAAAATTCAGTAGGATTTTCAATTGAGGGGTTCAAACCCAAAACAATCTTTGCAAACTTGTTGAATGAAGCTCTACACTCGAATATTTGTGACACTAAAGTTGCCATGTCATCCACCTTCTTCTTTAAAACAACAATTTTTGCACTCGTATCTTCAATTTCCTTTTTAGTCTACATTTTTATGTTTTCCATTCTTCTTCTCTTCTTTGTATTTCCTTCCATAAATTCATAATTACTATGTTCATGGAAAAATTGGAGGGCATATGTACTCCTACTATTATTGTACCTGCCACTTGTGCATGCTCTTGGTGGAGTACTATCTGTAGGGCTTCTTCTTGCTCAGCCAATTCTGGTTGTAGGGGCTCTAGGCCTTGTTCTCTCATTTCAATCTGTAGGGCCTGTTGTTCTTGTTCTTGCTCATGCTATAGGAAATATTGTTGCAGGAGTTCCTAATTTCCTTCACATTCGTGGCTTTCAACTTGCTCTACAATATCTGCAAGATCATCCAGTGTTAAATTTGCTTCGTCTTAGAACACATCCTTTTCAATTTCATTTGCATGCTCCATTGGAGCTTTTGTATCCTCCTATGACAACTTTCTAGGTTTAGGGCTTCCCTTGAGAGATACCCTAATGGCTGGCCTAGCTGATTTTTATTTTTTGGGAGGGTTTCTTCATTTTTCCTTTGCTGCAAGAAGAAAAGTGTCAACTTTCTATTTATTGGAGCTTGGCACTTCCTTTTCTATCATTTTATTTTTATCTTTTCCTTCCTTCAACTCTACCCTCTTCTTATGTGCCCTAGTTTTCATTAATGTGCCAAGGGGGACATCATCACCTGAATTAGGAGAGAGACTCTCTTGATTGGAATTCTCTACCTTAGAAGAAATAATTTCAATAGCTTGTGTGGCTATAGGAGTGTTTCCACTAGGGCTTGCATTAGAAGTTGAGGTACTAATAATGGTCCCAACATTGCTCCTTCTCCTCCCAACCCTATGAGGTTGAGGAAAAACACTAGGCTGAAAATGATCTGGTCTAATTTGATCAATTCTAAAAAATTATTCTCGTGAAATATTGGAACCCTCATGCAAATTATTTTAAACTAATAATTTAATCAAGCAATGGTGGGAAATAGAATTGTCCCTACCTTTCTAAGTTTCTGCTGCCATGATCGAAAGAAGGTGATACAACATGTTGGGCACATTCATTCTTCTTCTATGCCTCATGTGGTTGAGGAGCTTAAAATGTACATAAAGTAAATTTGATTAGAAACCTTTGCAAGTGATATATTTGACAACATAGACCACAACCTACTTCCAAAGCTTGGGCAGAGAAGTCCTCTTCGCTCCTTGTTTGTCTATGCTCAATGGAGGGTCATTAGGTTATGTGAATTTGGCCCTAGCCAACCTAGCATCTCTGGTTGTAGGGTAATTTTTTCCATCAGTAGGTAACCTCATAAATTTTTCAATTCTCTCCTCTGTAGCTGTGACTTCCAGCCCTTTTACTGTGGCCCTTCCTTCAGATAATGTCTGGGAAAATTCTAATGCAACACCTTTGTCAAAACCATCCATCTTTAAGAAATAGCATAACCATCCATAGTTTCTAAATTTGGCTAGGCAAGGTGCATCCTATAATAAAACATCATGAACTATTGGTTTGTTTCGAATCAACCCACCTCCCATTGTCTGCAATCAAACAGTTACTCTGCAAAGATTTTCTTCCTGTAATTCTTATCTGGAAACCAAACATTTCCTTCTTGCAACTCTACTAAATCTCCAATGTTGGTGTCGTTTGACTTTTACCTTTTTCTTTAAGATTGTGATAGGAACAATTAAGGCAAAAAAGGAGTAATAAATTTAGGCTATAATTAAGGAAAATGGCGGTGAGATCATCCCACAATATTGGTTTACAATTTCTGGGCAAACTAGACACTGAACTAATTTCTTTTAACTAAATCTTCACTTTTGGGCTCCTATAGCGGCTAAACCATGAGGAATTTGAAGATGAAGAAAACTAGTGATTTGTGACATTTTGTCTATAGATTCTAAATTTTTATTTTTTTTAAAACTAGAATCAAATTGCACTTTTGTTTTCATCTCCTTGCAAACTATTTTTTATCAGTAAACAACATTTTTAAGGAGTGATGCTCACTGTATACAACATAAATTTTTTTGTATGAAGGATAAAATTCTATTTTTTTTTAATTTAGATTTATAACTATGATATTTAACTAGTTCATTTGGTTTCATAGTTTTTTATTAAATATTTTTTCCTTAATCAAGTTTCGAAGTCACACCAATCACAATTCAAACATAGGCGGACTATATACAACATAACTTTTTTTGTATGTATCAAAATTCAATTTACTTTTTTGAATAGATCAAGGACATGAATACCCAGCAGAACATATTTTTTTAAATTTTATTTTGATAATATACTATTTTTCCACATGTACAGAATAAAGAGTTTGATTTTCTATGAAAAACCTACATTCACAAGAAATAAAAATAAATATAATAATCAAATTTAATTTAATTAAAATTATACTTTTTTGGAAGCTTATAATAAGGATGACATACTTGCAAAAAATAATTTTTAAATGAACTCATTTGATCTCCGAAAAGGTAAATCAAAAGTGGTTTTTTATCATCATTTTGATAGGTGTAAAGGAGACTTTGTTATAGGTATGGTTTAAAACTAGCGAGGTTCTATCCAAGCGGGCTTGGTCTAAGGTGGTTTGATCAACCCCTCTTAAATTTGCACATGTGTCCTCACATGTGAGGTGAAAGGACAATTTCAAAAGGGAAGGAAATGATGACATATTATGGAAAATGCCCATATTAATTTATAGAAATTAAATAAATGCACTAGAAGACAATTAAGATATAACAATTAATGTGCATGTACCTAAATTTGTGGAGGATTATTGCAAAGATCATGGAGAAAGTATTGGTCATTTTCAAGAAATTTGTTGAGCAATTAATGAAAGAGGATTGGAATGAGGTGGAGTAAAATGAAGTGAAGTGAAATGATGGTGGTGAGGTGGAAGAGAGATAAAGGTGGAACAAATGGGTGAATGGGTGATGAAGTGGACCCCCACAAAGTGGGAATCTTTATTATGAGAAGTGACATACCTTAATTATCTAGAAGAAGGGACAATAGGTCCACTTCCTTTGGCTGCAAGAAGTTTGGGTGCTACACGCTGATTGAATTGTTGCAAGAACTCTTCCTTAGAAGTTGGCTTGTGATACAATCTTAGGTGATTACCATTCACCAACAGCTTAAATCTAACAAGGTCACTGGCAGTAAGTTGAGTAGATCCATTGGAAAATACTTTACCTCATAAGGTCTGAGCCATCTTGTTTGCAATTTTCCTACATTATCCTGATATCTTGAGTCATAGAGCAGTGCCCAATCTCTAGGCTAAAACTTCTTATCCTTGATGAATTTATCATGTAATCTTATTTGTTGATTCTACACTACCTCTATGTGTTGCAAGGTTACTTTCCTCAGCTTATCCAAACCATGCAACTGCATGATTCTATATCTTTGTGGTTTAGAAATATCCATTCCCAATTATACTATAGTTCTGAGAGTCTTATGTTCAAATTCAATGGGCATCATGGCTAACTTTCCATACAGAAACTCAAATGCATTGAATCTTGTAGTTGTTTTCCAGGTGGTTCTACAAGCCCAAACAACTTCAGGTAACTTGCTTACCTAATCCTTTTTATGGATAGCCACCATTTTGGTTAGAATGGCTTCAATTTCTCTATTAGTCACCTCAACTTAGTCATTGGCTTGGGGGTGATAAGTAGTATTCTTCCTATGCCTAATGTTGTATTCATTGACCAATGTTGTAACAAGGGTTGAAGTGAATTGAGTCCCTTGATCAGTCACTATTTCTCTTGGAACCCCATACCATGTGAAAATTTCCTCATACAAAAATTCTTCAACCTTATTATCTCATGCATGCTTCATGCCTTTAACTTCTACCCATTTAGTCTCATAATCAGTACATACTAAAATATAGGATTTACCTTTTGATGGAGGATCAATGGGTCCTACAAAATCCATTCCCTACTTATCAAATGGACTAATTACTACTTAAGGATAAAGTGGCATCTCATCATATTTTGTTGGCCAGCCCATCCTTTTGCATCTATCACACTTCCTTGTATATCTCCCTACATCCTTGTGAAGTGTTGGCTAGTAATATCTTGTGTTCAAAGTCTTAATTGTTTTCCTCTTCACTCCAAAATGTCCTCCATAGGGTTCATTGTGACATGTATGCAGAATATCAAATGTTTCATCTTCTCTCACACATACCCTAATGACCTAGTCAGGTCCAGTGTAGAATTAACATCTAGCAATCCATGAGAAAGGAAAATATATTTCAATGAGCACTCTCCTCTCTTTTGGTGAGAAGTGGCGAGGGACTCTCCCTATGACTAGAAAGTTAGCTATGTTAGCATACCAAGGTGTTTGCACACTAATGGAAAATAAGTGCTCATCAAGAAAATAATCATCTATGACTTGATTGTCTTCTAATGTGGTCAGCCTTGAAAGAAAATCTGCAACAACACCGGCTTTCCCTAGTTTATCCGCAATGGTTATGTCAAACTCCTACATCAGTAGTAACCATAGTTTATAATTCAATGGGCACTCTCCTCTCTTTTGGAGAGAAGTGGGGAGGGACTCTCCCTATGAACAGAAAGTTAGCTATGTTAGCATACCAAGGTGTCTACCCACTAATCAAAAATAAGTGCTCATCAAGAAAATAATCATCTATGACTTGATTGTCTTCTGATGTGGTCAGCCTTGAAAGATAATCTGCAACAACATTGGCTTTCCCTAGTTTATCCACAATGGTTATGTCAAACTCCTGCATCAGTAGTAACCATCTTACTATCCTTCTTGAAATGAGAGGTTTTTTCATAAGGTATCAAATGGTTGCATGATCAGTGTGCACAAAGATTTGGTAGTCGGTTATGTAATGTCTAAATTTGTTTAAAGCACAGATCATTGCTAACATTTTATTTTTTATCACTGTATAGTCGAATTCAGCTCCTTGTAGATTTTTGCTGACAAAATAAATGGCATTTTCAATAGCTCCTTCTTTCTATCCTAGGATTTTTCCTATAGCATAGTTTGATGTATTTGTATGGATGTGAAAAGGAAACTCCCAATTAGTTCCCTTGAGCACAGGAGCATGAGTAAAAGTTGCTTTCAAGTAAGAAAATGCCTTGTCATAGCCTTTTGTCCATTGAAACTCGACATCTTTAGTGAGGAGGGTATACAATGGTGCTTCCATTTTTACAAATTCTTTGATGAACCTCTTGTAATAACCTCCATGTCCTAAGAAACTCCTTACATCTTTTTGTTTTTTAGGAATAGGCAAATTTGTAATTACCTCAATATTTGTAGGATCTACTTGGATTCCTTTATGAGAGATGTAGTGGCCAAGAACTACACCTTCCTGCATCATCATGAATAAGTTTTCACTATTTAAGGATATATTGTGGTCTTCAAATCTTTGTAGTACTCTCTTAAGATTTTCTAGTGTTTCATTGAAATCAGCACCATAAGTAGTGAAATCATCCATATAAATTTCCATGAAGTCATAAGAGATGTCTAAAAATATGTTGATGACTTCCCTTTGAAAAGTTGAAGGTGCATTGCATAAGCCAAATGGAAGTATAGAGGTTCCCCATGGATAGGTAAAGGTGGTCTTCTCCTGATTTTCTAGTGCAATTTGGATCTAGTTATAGCCACTAAATCCATCAAGAAAATAAAAGTATTTCTTTCTTGCAAGTGAGTCCAGAACTTGATCTATGAATGGCAAGGGAAAATGGTCTTTTTTGGTAGAAAAGTTAAGTTCCCTATAATCAATACAAACTCATCTCTTCCCTCCTTTTTTGGTCACAATCACCAATGGGGACTCCCACAGGCTATCTAAATGGGGTAGATAAATCCCCCATCTAGCAATTTTCGCAATTCCCCTTTTATTGTTTCTCTCAATGCAGGGTTAATTCTTCTTTGCGGCTACCTTAATAGTATACAATCATCTCTTATAGATATCCTATGAGTGAAAATTTTAGGATCCAATCCCTTCATATCATGATAATCCCATGCAAATGCATTTTGGTGGGCCCTTAGCAATTTTGCTAATGACAACTGTTGTTCTTCACTTAATTTACTATTGATATTCAGATATTTCTATTCTGACACTTGCACTTGTGTAGTTAACTCAACCATATCTACTTGACTAATGCTTGGTACATTGAGTTCATGTGGAAGTAATGCATGGAAAATACATGTTGTTGTAGGAAATTTGGTTGTAGGAAAGGCATTTGGAGGAAGAATGGGTATAGGAAGAGAGGCTATAAGATGAGCGGCTGCAAAAAGAGTGTGCAGGAGTGTCGTCACTGTATCGGTAGAATTAGAGGATGATGCTTCCTCTACCTCATAATGGTTTTGAATTATGTTAGATAGTACCTCATCTTCATCTTGAATATGTAGGAAAGGACCGCTTCCTAACATCATAAGCTATGCCACATAATTTACTTCCTCGGCCTCTTCACCAACATGTGGCCACACTGAATCATCCTTAACATGAGATGGCTGAGAAGGAGGGTAGAGAACAATATTTTTGGTGCTCTTCCCATTTCAAATGGTCATGTCTCTTGTCTAGCATCCAATATAGTCATCTATTGTGGCTAACCATGGTCTTCCAAGAATAACGGGGTACCCGCCTAGTGTGGCTTTGGGAGAAAGAATCATAAAAAATTTTGGGTACTCCCAAGAGTCTAAAGTTGCAACTAGATCTTCCACTATACCATCAAGCTTATTAGTAGAACTATCAACAAGCTACAGGATAGTAGGAGTAGGTTTCATACTTACAATATTTAGTTATAGCAGGATGTCCCTGGTCATAACATTTATTGTTGCTCCCAAAGCAATCAGAGCATTCTTAATTTGCATCCCGTTTATAACAACTCCTCTCACATGACTCCATGAGTCATTGTACTTTGGGATAGTCACTTTCCCAAGAATGATGTCAGCAAGTTGTCCCACCACATGAACTGTAGTGGGGTCTTTCTTCTTCCTGCCTAACTTCTTAAGGCATGCTTCCTTGATTGATTTAGCATATATGGGAACATATTTGATGGCTTGAAATAGAGGTATCTAGACACATATATGCTTTATCTGATCTAAAATATCAAAATTTGCGTCCTCATTTTCTTCTTTTTTCTTCACAATTTCCAACCTATGGGGAAATGGGGGTTCAGGATCAGTTTACTTGGCTGGGATTGGTTTAGGATTTTTATGTGCACTTGGCTGAATAGGGACATTCAGAGGCTCCTCCTCTTCCATAGGAAGCTCAGTGATAATAGGTGTTAAAGGAGCTAGTAAAGTGGTTCCTGAACACAAACGGATGTCACTTACACTCACAACATATACAAGGAATTGATTTGGATCAGCAGAGTATATTGGTTGTTGTTGTGGTTTATTATTTGGGTTAGGTGTGGGTTGGGCTAGTAGTTGAGTAGGTTTAGGCACATTTGAACTTGGATTAGTAGGAGGAGGCACTATAGCAGGTTGCTAGGGCTGAGAAGGTGGATGCATGTAATTGGTTGTCTAGCTTGGCCATTACTATCCTCCCCTCCATTGAGATGTTTGTTGCCAATTTTCTAAAGGTGGCTACTAATTTCCTTGAAACTTCTACCAATTCACCTGAGGTTGTTTCCATTGGGGTGGAGAGTTTTGGTGATTGGGCCAAGCATTTAGAGGGTTATTCCAAGGATGTTGTGGATATCCTCCATAATTGGATGGATATGGGGGTTGCCATGAATTACTAGATGAATAAGAATTGAAATATGGTCTAGCAAAAGATAGCGGGTCTGGTGGAATACCTTGTCTTGGAGCCCATGGCCTCCTTTTTGCAGCATAGTAGACTTGATCTTCATCACCATGGATTGGTTTGAACTTAGGTGTCATCTTCTTGTTGCCAATATTGGCTACCATCTTGCATTTACAATCCTTCTTTTTTTTTTTGCAATGAGGGCAATATTCTGCAAACATTGTCTCTTCCTCCTCTTATTTCTTCTTGGCCTAAAGTGAATCCATCTAAGTAGCCAGATTGCTTATGATGTCTTTCTTGAAATTTTCTAGTAAGCGAGTAATCTCCATCATTGAAACTCCACTGGTAGATGACTTACCCATAGAAGATTGGTAAGCTCTCCCTTTCTTTGAAGCTACCCTATAATAATTCTAACATATTTTCTTGACATCTTCCCAAGGAATTGGGTGATATATCCTCCTCCTATCAGGTTCAAGGCATTAGTGTAGCTATCATTAATTCCTCTTAAGAAAAGAAACTTTTGTGATTCTTCATTGAGTGTATGGTGTAGAGATTTATGCAGATAAAACAAAAACCTTGAAATGAAATCTTCCAGGCTCTCATCTTCCTTTTGTTACATCCTAAAAATGTCATCTCCTCTCATGTCACTGCCCCTACAATACTCTTTGTATTTCTCAAGTAATTTTGTCTTCATATCCTCCCAAGTCTCCATAGTATCTCTACCTAGGCTCATGAACCATATTAATGCATCTTCTTTCAAGGTGGCATGGAATATCTTATGCCTATGGGCATCAGTGGTATAGTCATAACTTCTGCAGAGGATATAAAACTCAAACAATAATGTATCAAGATCTTTTGTGATAAATCCATAGAACTTAGGAAGAGTTGAAGCAAGGATATTTTTGATGTTGTCTACTTCATTCTTATGAGCAATGGGGAAAGGAAAAGTTGGTTGGTTAGCTCTGTTTCCATTTGCATCACCCATGCCTGCTTGATGAAATTCTAAAGCAAAGGGTTCCTCAACCAGATTTTGATCTTCAAGGGAAACTTCAGAACTAGTCAGATCAGGCAATGTATCAACAAAGGGGTGTGGCTCTTCTTCTTCTCTATTTCTGGGCATATTTTGGTACTCAATTAACTAGAATGGATCAGGATTGTTAGGAAGGAATCTCCCATGAGCATCTTTCCTCCTCCCTCTATGCATGCAGTGTCAACATAGTATCAGCCAGCTTCACACAAATAATTATCAAAATAATAGAGGGAAGATCACTTCTAAGCGAGGGGTATACCAAGAACAACTCTAGAAATACAGCAAGAAAAACTACCAATGACTCCAATGAACTACCTAGTTTGATACCATCCTTAGCAATGATGCCAAAAATGTTGGCCTCCTACAATGATTTTAACAACTAAGCCCTTGTAGTTGTGATTCAGAGATTAGACATCTAACTTGAATAGTCATTTCAATCATCATGAAGGTGCATTTAAATTTTCAACCCAAGGACATAAAATTGAAATGGGTTGGCACTGTATGTGCACTAGGAATCCAAAGTAGCCATATCTATCCTACAACTAAGACAAACACAATGCTAAAAGTAAATTTCTTGGAAGGAAATAACATAAATTTTGAACATCACCCAATGACTAGATTAAACTAAAATGCATGATAGAAATGAAGATTTGAGCGAACAAACAAGAAACTACTGTGTATTATTTCACTACAAGAATAGTCACATAATGGAATTCTAGTGGCTGCAGGAACAGTCAATTCTAGATTCTTAACTAATTGATGAACAAAAAATAACAACTAGAGAAAACTATGGTATGGGATGGAATACTCACCAAGTGGCCCCCCTTGGATAAGTATTCCCTAAAACTAAGATAGAGTCAAATGCATGAACTTATAACTTCATTTTATTTAGAAGAAAATCATGAGTGAAATCATCATTGTTGTATTGCAAAAAAAAATCAAGAGTGTGATTACATCAATTAAGCAATCTTCTAACAAAGATCCAAAAAGAACATCAGAGCCCTTATTTATTCAACCACCTAGCAAGGCAGTCAACTCTAGCAAACACAGAGGATACCACATTAGGGAAAGCGTAGAAAAGAGTAGGGGTGGCTACGCATGCATATAACCTATCAGGCACAATTTCCTTAACTTGAATCTGGCACAACAGTAATGCCAGTGCATGACCAACAACATTTAAGACCATAACAAGGCAGTTACAATCCAATGCATGAGGAATCTCCAGCCACCAAGATTCTTTAATGACCACCTTTTTGATTGACATAGCACACATCCAACTGGCAAGATCTTCCTAAATTGCAGGTCTCAAATCATTTGCATGACAACATTAGCATGCATAACAACTACATATCCATAATCATCTTAAAAGCGAAATTCATTAATCACATGTAAAGTTAACAAAAACAGTCCACATAGCATATTGATATCATTTGAAAGCTTGTGAAAATAAATTCATGTCCAAGGTCTATGGTTTTAAAGAAATATTATGAAAGATCAACTCTCAAGCATCAAAGTCTTATGTAACTACAGGAAATGGACAATAATCCTATCAATAATTAGGCCATAAACTAGACTCATCACTTCCTTTAGGTAGAAATTAAAGTGATAATGGAGGATGGAATCACTTAGGAAATAAGTCATAAGGCTTGGTTTGATGGCTAGTTGCATCTCCCAAACCTAGAATCAATCATCAATTCTTAACAATGCTAGATCTTGAATGAAAGTGAGCTTGAAGACCTGCAAAAGCACTATATTATTGCTCCAAGACTTCAACTTTATGTGCTACTTTCTTTTGAATGCTCTTGTGAAATAATGATTGAGTTCTCAATTCTTAAGTACTTATTGATTGTAAGGAGTATTAAGTCCTTGTTGATTGTAAGGAGGGTTAAGTCCTTGTTGATTATAAGGAGTGTTAGGTCCTTTTTGTTGGAAAGGAGGATTAAGTCCTTGTTGATTGTAAGGAGTGTTAATTCCTTGTTGTGTGGAAGGAGGATTAAGTCCTTGTTGATTTTGTTGAAGAGGGGTACCTTGATAGTGTGTTGGTGGTACACCTTGCTATGGTTGAAGGGTACCCCAATAGTGCATTGGTGGTACTCCTTGTTGTTGGGATGAATTGTATTGAAGGGTACACTGGTAGTAGATTGTTGGTACTCCTTCTTATTGGGATGAATTGTTTTCAAGGTTGCCTTGGTGGTGTGTTAGTGGTACACCTTATTGTTGGGATGAATTTTTTTGTTGAAGGGTACCCTGGTAGTGCGTTGGTGGTACACCTTGTTGATTTGGTATGTTGGTTGAAGGATTAATATATGATGCATTCTATGGTAGGTATTTTCCTTGCGATGGGATATTACCTTGTTATTGCATTGTTGGAAAATTTTCCATGTTTTACATATTGTTGTTTTGTGTCATGTATTGAGTAGGTCCCCCTTGATATTGTTGGGCCACTTCTGCTTGTTTGACTTGGGACAGTTTCCTAAACAAAGTGGTGTCCATTGTTTGTTGTTTAGGTTGATCATTGGTTTGTGAGAATATTGGTGGCATGTTCAAAATCTCCAATGGTTTGCGTATCTTTCTCAAAATGGATTTATCTGTTAAGGGAACGAGGTCAGGATCCTTAAGACCTTCCACATTAAATTTTATAGGTAGTTTAGCACCACTTTATGCTAATTTGAAGAAGTGTATATTTGGATCCTTTCTTAGCAGTTTGTCCATCAGTTTAAGTACCTTGAGTTTGTTCGAGTGTTAAAAG
Source organism: Sequoiadendron giganteum (assembly GCA_007115665.2). Lineage (NCBI taxonomy): Eukaryota > Viridiplantae > Streptophyta > Pinopsida > Cupressales > Cupressaceae > Sequoiadendron > Sequoiadendron giganteum. Next base: position 169,730,290 of record CM021107.1, read on the forward strand.
AATTCTTCCTCATCTATTTCTTCCTCACTATCCAGTTCTTCTATGACCGTTTCCTCAGGATTTTGACTTGACCTATCCCTCATTTCTTATTGTTTATGAATTGCTTCCTCCTCCCTTGGTGGTTGGTTTGATGTTACTTTGAATGTTGGTTCCTTTTGAGGAGTTATAATGTCACTTGGTCTATAACCCCATGGGTCACTTCTCTCATTTGTGGTGTTCTTTGGGTGCACACTAGAGCTACTTTTATTTTCTTCCATCATTTTTCTATGTTGAGATTACATGGTTGTCATACACATGTGCCAAGATTTTATGGAATTTGGTGATTTCTAACTTATGGAATAAAATTAATGCTTTTTTTGTGATTTTCTATTTTTTTGAGTTTTTTGGGATTTTCTACTTTATAAGGATGGTATCTATTTCCTTGTAGGAGGTGGTACTATGGGCATTCCAACCACAAGATACACTTTTCATTCCTCTTTTTCTAGGATATTATCTATGTTTCTCCACTGGGTTTGTGTTTCCTTTTTCTCGAATATAAAACTTCTCAAACTATTGATGATGTCTATTTTTTCACCTTCAAGTGTGAGGTTTGATTGTATAATTGGTTCCATAAGATTTGGTTGTTGAACTGGAGTAGTTGGGCACCAAATGGTTACAAAGTGAGTGATGTTGGTGAATGATTCTATTATTGAGACTCGAAATATTGAAAACTTGGATTGATATTTCACTTCATTTTTCTAAAGGATATGTTGTGAAGAATCTACTTGAACTATCCTTTAGGTTAAAGAAAATGTTGATATTTTAGAATTTTGAGTAAAGGAATGATCCAATTTTTTTGTTTTGATTTTGATTCCTAAAACTAGGTTGGTGTGTTTTTTTTTCTAATGGATGATGGACTAATGTAAATTATGACTTTCTTTGGGAGTCTAACTATTTTTCTTCACAAGATTTAACTAGTTTAGGATGATTTTTTTATTTTCACCAGAAAATAGGGAAAAAGAAGTAGTTTTAGGAAAGTCTCGGTAATTCCTATCAAAAGAAGCCAAATTTATGTCAATAGTGGCAAATTATCGAGGGAAAATATGGTAATATATCTCAAAAGTGGCTTCTATTTCAAGTTTTCCATTTGGTAAGAAGTGTAGGAAAAAGTAGTGGCTTTGAGAAAAAGTGGCCAGATTTTAGGTCAACTATGGTGTAAAAAATAGGTGAAGTATGGCAATAATAAGATCAACTGCATGAATTTTATGTCAAGTGTGTTCAAATTTTCACAGGCGATAATTTTTTGATAGTCACTTTCAAAAAAAAGAGAGAAAAACCAATTTCTTTTACGTCGAATGTGATAATATTTAGTCAGTAGTGGTAGAAACAACAGTAATAACAATTTTTTGTGCAGGTTTATTTTCCAATTTTTGTGTTGGCAAGAGTTTGGATAAATTTATAGATTTGATGTCTTCTTTTGATCTGATTTATCTTTTGAGAATTTTTTCAAGTGATACAATGCAACGCACCAATCAAAACTATTTGACCCTAAATTTTTATAGCTTTAAGCATGTTTCTTTCCATAAAATACCAAAGCTTGTGAAAGTCCAAATACTAAACCCATAATTTCCAATGTTGACTTTGTTCTTAATGTGACTTGAAATGTAAGCCTAAATATTTTGAAACCTTTAAAGATATTTGTTTAAGATATATTTTAAGGAGAACAAATATATGGCTCTTTTCAAAGTATTCACACTAAGTCTAAAGGGTTTGAAGTTTTATAACCATGTTCAATGCTTGTTTTGATGTCTTCATTTTAAATCAAGTAATTTTTCTATGTCAAAAGTAACTGATAATGTTTGGAAAGTTCATGAAAATAATTTACACCCTAGCAATAGAAATGTTCATTTAGATAGGCTTACCTTGTGCCCCAAAGGAATGATTTTACATGTTTTTTAAGATAGGCTTACCTCATGCCTTGAAGGGATGATTTTACATGCAACTTATGGAGAGTTTTTTAATTTCAACCATAAGTCAGACTTGGTAAGTAACTTCTTTGAAGTAAATTCTATTGCACCACTTTCAAAGAATGGTTTGGATAAAAAATGGTGGCTTCTACTACATGGGTTCTTAGTTATGCTTAGGGGATCCAATGCTTTTCTAGCATCCAACAAGACACTTAAGGGATTAACCAACTTACTCGAGGATTTATATACACACTAATACCTCCCCTTTCATGAAAGAAACTGATGACAAAGTAATCACCGATTAAGTCATTCAGTGTTTAGCCTTTGAGTTCTCCAATATAGGATGTGTCTGAAAGGCAGGCCCTCTAAAGGTAATGCTTCAAAATAAAAACAATCGTGAAACTCAAAGTTCTTTTCGTCACCCAATATTGCCAAAAGACGCGAGGGGAGAGGATAGACAGTTTTCCAAACAAAAAAGACATGATATACAATTTATCACAATATTATTTTTAAGCCCCTTGAGTGGTGCTATCCAAAAAATGAAATGAAATGTGTACAAGATAGCAATTTTTTTTTATGTGCACCAAAATGAAGTATTCTAGATTTCAAGCCAGTAGATAGCAGTATGTAAATCAAAATGTATTTGTCCAATTTCAAAGCATCAACTCTTGAGTGTTGCTAATAACCTTGTCTTAATGTGGTCAACAAAATAAACTCATTATTTTTGTCAACATAATGAAAGTGTGGGTCAAAAGAAAACATTTCATTTTATGAGCACCAAAACTAAAGTGTTATTCTAATCTACAAAAGCTTTTGAAAGTTCTTTTTAAAGTACAAAATTGAAAGTGTGCAAATTTGTGGGGTTCATTTGTTAAGCACCAAACTGAAAGATGTTATAAAATAAAAATATTTTTGAATCTTATTTTAAAGAACCAAATCAAAATCTATTCTAAACTAGAAATATTTTTGAAAGTTCTTTTTAAAGCACCAAATAGAAAGCATGCAAGTTTTGGGGTTCATTTTCATAGCACCACATCAAAAGATGTTCTAAACTAAAAAGATTCTTGAACGTTATTTTTAAAGAACCAAATTGAAAGATGTTATAAAATAGAAATATTTTTAAAAGTTATTTTTAAAGAAAAAATCAAAAGTGTGCAAATTATAGGGCTCATTTGTTAAACACCAAATTGATAATTTTTTCTAAGCTAGAAAGCCTTCCAAAAATTTGGACTTGGACCGTTCGCCTTCTCTGCAATAAAATTTGTTAGCTATTCTTTTATGTAAATTGTACCATATCCTACGAGAGTTTCAAAAAAAAATTCATTGAACACAAAATAAAACAAGCACCCATTAGCATCAAAAATAAAAAAATTACTTTGTAGATTTTCGATAAAAAATAACAAAGCAAAATTTCAAAAATTAATCAAAAGCACCCCTATTATTTTTAGCAAATGTGGTTAGAAAAGTCAAATTTTTTCATGTTATGTGTGAATAGGGTCATCATTTTCAAAAGAGACCTTGTTTCCAAAGTATAAGCATTGTAATTTTCAAAAGCGACCCTGTTTCTAAAGAAAAAGTGCTTGAGATGGGAAAAGTAGTTGGAAAAGGAGCGACTACAATAAAACAAAAGAGATACTGTGTGAGGTTTCTATAGCATTCACATAAATATTTTTCAAGTGTGTTTCTGGAACCTGCAACTATTCAAAACACATTCAAGGAAATGTTAATGTCAAGGACTGAGGTCCCACCAAGCATGCCATAAAGTGTAAGGGGAAAATTGGGAAGCGTGAGGCAATCAAACATAAATGAATTAGAACTAATCTAATTCAAATGAATGATTTAGATTCATACTCATTACTCATGAAATGAAAATATGAAGAAACAAAATCAAACAATGTAATTAATGAAGAACATAAATTGAATTCATAGAACATAGCATTACCATCCCATGTTGAAGTCTGTTCACAATGATGTCAAATCATTGTATCAATATAGAGCCTCAATTTATGCATTGCAAAAATCTCCAAATGTGTGTTTCTGTTGATTGAATATTTTGTGAAATCGATTGTCAATTTGGCATTACTTTGTTGTGCAAAATATTTCTATTCTTCCATCATTTTTGAGGATGAAGAGGATTGTTATGTAGATTTTTTGTTTTGAAATGAATGATCAAGATCGCATAGTAGAATATATTGATCAATGGTTCAAAACTATTTAGAGGAATTAGATGGGAAGAATACATGGATTTTGATAACGTAATCATTGTGATTGATGAAATCAATTTGAGTGTTTTTATTTATAAAAATGGGAAAAAATTTATTGAAATCCAAAAAATGGTAGTACAAAAGGATCAAGGAACCCATAAACCCCCACAAAGGAAAAAAATGAACATTCATCAAAAATAGCCACCAGCATCTTATCCCTCCAAATCATCAACAATGACCCTCTCTAAATCATGAACATACTCAAATGATAACTGAATCCACCCCTCAAGCTTCCAATCACCCTCATGCTTTGAATTCCACTTAGCCAAGCAGTCAACAACCCTATTCTATTCACGTGGAATGTGGGAAAAAGAAACCACTTCCAAAGTAGAGCACCTCTGCAAAATCTGACAAACCACCAACACAATTTTCCAATTAACCTCATCCACCTTTTGCTTGAGTAACATATTGACAATAATATATGAATCAAATTCATAGATAATCCTTCAATAACCCAAGGCACAAGCATGCTCAATATCCCAGAGAATTTCCAACCCTTCCATAAAGTTGTTAGAATGCCATCCTTTATCGATGGAGAAAAAGAAAATGATAGAACCAGAGTAATCTCTTCCAACTCCACCAATCCTAGCAATCCCAAGGTTACACCGAGAGGAACCATCAGTATTAATCTTCAAAAATTATGTTGGAGGAGGCAACCATCTTCCAACCCTTTGAACCTTCTTTTTAGCCCTCCTTCCTCTTCTAACATAGGTAGAGACCGAATACAATCCCTACAAGCCCAATCTATTCACAATATCATCATCACTTCTTTACAACATAAAAGCCACTTTGCATTTTTCTTCCATTGTCTCTTGGATCATACCAACAATCCTATGCCAAACCTATTGACCCACCATCCTAACTCCACAAAAATTCCTATGATTCCTTTCCATCCAAATTTTCCAAAGGATGAACGTAGGACCAATGCTCCACACAATCTAATGAAAAGAGGCCTGGGAGGGAGGTCTTCCCAGACTACTCCAAAACTCAACAAGGGAAGTTGCATGAACACAAGGGTGTTTCCAAACACCCCACCACCAATGCCAGAGCTGCATAGAATAAGGACATTGGAAAAATAAATTGGAAGAATCCTCCTCATTGCAGCCACAAAAAACACATATAGAGGGGCCCTGGAATCCCCACTATCGAAGATTATCACATGTAAAACATCTATTCTGTGATATACTCCACACAAAACACACTTTGGCCAAGAAAACTTGTTCCACACTTGTTTTGACCAAGGGACTTACATCCCCCCAAACTTATGAGACATCAAATCCTGAGAACTACTAGCCACAGTGAAAGCACCCTTAGGATCTGGGATCCAAGCCAAAATATCCTTATCCCTAAGAGAACTTCATTGTCTACTAGCCAAAATATTTTGGAGCATAGTACAATCCTCCTCCAACCTGAGAATAGGCCAATTCCAAGGATCCTTCCACCTAGCCACCTCCAACTGCCCATAAGGATAAAAATTCTTAAAATCACTCACCCTTGACCAACCAGCCTCCAAAAAGTGTTGGCTCAGATTCACCAAATTAGGATACTGACACAGAATGGGAAAAAGCCATCCCAAGAATCAGACCAAAAGAGAGCCTTTATCCCCCTATTACATATCCATAATAGGCCCTCCTTGATCAGTGCAGCCCTGTTCTTAAGTGTTCTCCAAATCATAGAACCTTTTCCCACTAGAGGAAACCTGGAAGCTCCTCCTTTTGAATCCCTAGAAGGTATTTGAGAGATATAATCCTGGCCTAGATATGATCTTGTCCCACACACCACCTCCAGTAAATATTTGTAGATAGATCTAACTTAGACCAAGTTTCCTACCGCAATCCAAGACCCCCAAACTACCTCAGATAATACACAATATCCCATTTTACCAGGCTCCACTTGGACAAGGAGAAGCTACCCACCCATAAGAATTGTCTAGCCAGAGAGTCCAAATCCTTCACAAACCCAACCAAAGCCACCTGTAACATGCACCTATTAATAGGAAGAGCTTGTACCACAAATTTAAGTAGCTGAACATGACCAACAAAGGAAAACCATCTATGAGTCCAATGATTAACCTTTGCATGAAAATTATCCAGAATATTCTACCATAATTCCCTTGGAAATCTATAAAAAAAAATAGGAATACTCAGATAAGTTAAAGGGAGATAACCAATATGGAACCTCAAGATACAAGAAATCCTTTGTTGAATAAGCCTCAAAGTATTAAAGAAGAAAATGGAAGATTTATCTTCATTAATCCTTTGACCAAAAGAAACAAGCTAGGTATCCAAAGCCTTGTGCAAATTTGTAGCTTCTCTTATGTTAGCCAAACCCATCAAGGTAATATCATCCACAAATTGTTGGTGAGATTAAGGAGGAAAACCATTTCCCCACCTCCAGGCCTGGATAAAACCCAACTCCACATCACATTTCACCAGTCTCCCTAGGCCTTCCACCATAAGAATAAATAAATAAGGGGAGAGAGGATCCCCTTGATGAAGACCCCTAGAAGCACTAAACATAGAGGAAGGCTCACCATTTATCAACAATGAGAAAGAAGTGGAGGTAACACAACACATAACCCATTGAACCCACTCCTCAACAAAACCAAAATCAATAAGAATTATTCACAAGAAGGACCACTTCACTCGATCATAGGCCTTTGCCATATCTAGCTTGATGAACATAGCCTTTTTTTTTAGGAAGCCATAGAGTGAATGGTCTCAGTACAAATGACCACCTCATCCATAATTTACCAGTCCTCCACGAAACCACTTTGTTCCTTAGAGATAAGCCCTCTAAGCCATCGCTTCAGCCTATCAACAATCAACTTGGAAATGATTTTATAAACCAAATTACAAAGGGAAATTGGTCAAAATAGACTCAAATGATCTGCCCCATCACATTGGGGAATGAGAGTAAGGAATGTAGACTTTAAAGCCTACAACATCTACTTATTCCTTTGAGACTCACGAACCACCTCTAAAAGGTCCAACTTAATGATATCCCAAAATTCTTGATAAAATTCAATTGGAAAGCCATCAAATCCCAGGGCTTTCCCTTTCTTCATCTAGAAAACAATAGCCTCTAATTCCTCTAGTGAGATATTGCTCAAAATATTCTCATTCATCTCCCCAGTGACCAAAGACGGGATATAAGAAAGAACTTGATTTTCTTCTGCCAACCCATCCTAGGAATCCTCCCTAAATAATGAAGCAAAGAAATATGAAGCTTCTCTAGACATATCCTGCAAAGAAGAAATAAGATCACCCTTGTCATTCACAATCATAGGCATAGAATTACCATGTCTCCTAGCCTTCACTAAGTTAAAGAAGAAAGTGGTGTTTAATTCTCCCTCCTGTAGCCACTCAAATTGAGCCTTCTGCTTCCAATAAATTTCCTTGCATAACTCACACTCTTCCAAAGATTTCAAAGCCCTAGCCTCCTCCTTGAGTAAATCCTAAAAATACCAAACTCCCTTATCTCCCGGGTGAAGACATCCAAGTCATCTTGAGCAGCAACCTTATCATGAAAAATATTTCCAAAGAACTGCCTATTCCACCTTTTGATTTGATATTTTACATATCACAACAGTTTAGAAAAAGAATACATAGTGGTGTCAAAAGTAGGTCTTCCCCTCCACCATTCATCCACATTCACCTATAAAGAAGAATCTCTTAACCACATAAGTTGGAACTTGAAAGAAGGGGACCGAGTAACATGAGCTGGGGTAGCAGATAACTTAATAGGCTAGTGATCCAAACCCCTCCATTCCAAAATCTCAGAGCAAGTAGACACCCAACCTCTAATCCAGAAACATGACACCAAGAAATGGTCAAGTCTATAGCAATACAGCTCTCCCCCAATCTCCTATTGTTCCAAGTAAACTGACCATTCTAAGGCTTAATCTCAACCAAATTCAAGGCATAAATGCTATCATGAAAAAATGAAAGCAGAGGGCTCCAATCTCACAATACCACCCTTCTTTTCATCCAACTCAATAATGGCATTGAAATCACCCACAATAATCAAAGGGAACAAGGGAACATGGCTCTGAAAAAAATTAATATGAGACCATAATAATAGCTTACCAAGAAATTTAGTAGGTGCATAAATGTTTGAGAGAATAATAGTTTCCCCCAACTCCAAGCTTGAAGCAACCACAAAAATGGATGACTTGGAGGACAACTACGAAAGAGGGTGAATCTTCAATGGGATCCACAAGTGAGCCACCCCCTGCATTACCATGTGCCCTAATACACTAGCAACTACCCCGCCCCCATAGCTTAGGCAAAAAAAACTCATACCTTCAACAGATAACTTAGTCTCCTGCAAGAAATCAACATCAAGAGAATGAGTTCTCAGCAAATCACAAACAACTTTTTTTCGAGGGCCACTGTTCAAGCCCCTTACATTCTAGGAGAGGACAATAATTTTGGAGGGTTAGAAAAATGAGAATCCATGGTCTTAATAGAACCAGACTCCACCAAATTCTCCCCCATAAACTTTATTTTCTCCAAATCCTTCTTCCTCCCGACTTTAGATGACTTCTCAACAACCCCTTTCTTTTGGTCTTTCTGAACAATCCCCAATGCAGGAGAAGCCCCACTTCCTTTTACCGATTCTGACCCCACTTTCACCACTAGATTTGAGATCTCTCACTCCTCCATCTTCATATCCATAAGATTCTTAGACCTCCAATGAACCACCAAACTCAAACCCGACTCCATTTACAAAGCCCCTATCTCTTGAAAAGTCTGGTTGAGATATGGTATAAATCCATCTTGAACCCCTTATGTAACACCCTGATCCAACATCATCATTGTCGAATTTACCTCTTATTGATTAAGATCATCCAGAACCTCAAATCTATTAAAGATATCACCTGCTTGGTGCTCTTTAAGAGTCCTCTTTTGACCTTGGTTCCGATTATGAGCCTTAGCTAGAATAAAACCTTCCACACCACCAGCCTCACCCGGAATAGGGTCCTTGCCTTTTTCAACCTTAGGATGCTCATGGGGAGGCTGAGCAACCTGAAAGCTAGAAGATTTATACTTTGGGAATCTCCTTTGTAGATGGCCATATTCAAGACAAAGACGACAACAAAAAGGTAATGTCTCATAATCAAGTTGTTGCACCCAAGAACATGAACCCACACAAATTTCCAAAGAATATGGAAGAGGGTTATTTAAATCCATTTCAACACAAATTCAAGCAAACATCATTACCTTTCTATCTTGAGTTTGTTGTGAAGGACCCACAGGTTTTCCCAGCAATGAAGCAACTTGATGTAAAATTTCATTGCGCCAATATTCAACTAGGAATGTGGGTAGACGAACCCACACTAGAATCTGATTCGGAGGTTCCTCCAAGGGATCAAAACCCACATTCTTGGGTTTAATAAAAAAAACAACCTAGTTGTGGAATTAAGGCCCACCTTCAAACACTCTATTGTGATCCGCCATGCAATTAAATTTCACCATGAAGTAGCTATTTGCTAGCAAAATTATATCCATCTCACCCTCTAGGGACCAAGTACAATGAGCCCATGCTTCCAAAAACTAGAGAGACACCCTCATTCCCAAAAATTTACAAAGTAAAGCATGTTTTGAAAAGTACTCAATATCCTCCACAATTGATTCAGGCTGAATGACCAACACCGTCTTGTCTTTGTTATGCTCCAAGAAACCATTTGTCTTCGATATACGTAAACCACCAACCAAAACAAATCCACTAATACTTGGATCATTTGAAAAAAACCATTATTAAAAATCCTTGGAGAATGATTTGGGGAAGAAGCTCCAAATGCAGCTTGAAAGTGCAGAGGGGGTTTGACCCCTGATTTCTCCCCTAGAGCCATGTAAGAGAAAATCAAAGACCTTACCAGACCGAACCAGATTACACACCCTCACCACACATCCAGCAAGGGCCAAACCCAACCAAGTCGAACCGGTAGGGGAAACGACTGTATGTAGCAACACAAAGAATATATGACATACAAAGAAAGCTTCTCCCCACCAGTGCACCCCACACACCAGCCAAAAGGAGCTCATAGAAAAAAAAATTCCCCTTGAAGAAAACAACAATCCACCCCATAGAAGAAAACAACCACATAAATTGATAGTCAAGGAAGAAACGACATGCATAGGGGGTTAAGCCCTCATGCAAGTTGCACAACCTCAAATCAATTTGAGTGTTTAGTGGAATTGAGGAAATAGATTAGCTAATATGTGGAATCACGTTGAGCCTTTAGTGGGATTGAAGAATAGATGAATTAGTCATAAAATAGATGAATCAGTTGGAGCAATGAATATATTACACCCCACCTTTGGGGAATGGAGCACCAGGGTAGGGTGTACTATTTCCATTACTTAGTTTGGTGAACTTGATGTAAACACCACTTTTTTTATTTGGAGTGCATCATCATTCTAGATCTAGCTTGTATTCACATTGCATTAATGTTTACATTAGCTAATTGGAATCTATGCTTTCTAAATCTTGTATTAGTGAAACTGCATATAGGTTGCATTTTTTAACCTTAGATCATTAAATTTCACTGAAATTTTACAATTACAAATAGTCCAAATATCATACAAGATAGAAAACCTAGAAACAACTCATAATTTTTTGGAATCAATGCAAGAACCCTAAAACAAGACTCATATGCCCCTTTGGGTGATTTAGTCCTAGCACAACTTGTTTTGCCAACTTTTTGGGACTTATGTGTTGTGCATTTTCTAGCATTTGACCCCTCCAAAACCTTGATTGGGACTCATATGCCCCTATGGGATAATTAGTCCTAGATTAGCCCTAAAACTACCTTTTATAGCTTTGAAAACCTTGTAACTGCACTTCTATTTGTTGTCATTAGTTATTTGTTTCAGTTGGTTGGGTTTATATTACATGCATTCCATTAAATCTAGCTTAATTCAGTTCATTTCATGTATTGATTAATTTTAAATTTACATTTACAACATTCCATTTTTAGATTCTTGCATAGTATAATCAGTAAGTTACCTTGTTTGGAATCTAAAAGTTGCATTCTCCTTTTGCATGTTTCATCTATCATTGCTGCATTTCAATTTCGTGGGATAATCGTTACATCATTTTTTCATTGCAAAAATATATAGGTTTCATAGTTCATGTTATATTTTCAGATCTTGTTGAGTGTTGTAAGAAAGATTTGTTAAGTGCATATGAATATGAAGTCATTCCCCCTCTCTTTTTGTTCATCGTTGATCCCTCTACTATTATCCCTTCTATGAGTGAGGTTACTCTAGTGAAAGAGAACACAACCTTATGTAATCATAAAATTCACATTTTTTATTCCCCTAATATCTCTCTTACTTGGGAAGAAGATATTTTGGTGTTAGAAGAACAAATCGATGAGAGTTCTAAGAACCCTAGTTGTTTCTCTCCTCTTACCTCTCTTATTAGGCAATACATTACTCAATAAGATCACATACCACTAGGTAATCATGATGATCACATAACACAACAAGTGACCATTAAAACCTACTTACATAACACTTCATCTAGTCTACATTCATCTCCTAACATCTCCCCCTCTTTTCATAATGATGAGGATATGTTGGTGTTAGAAAATCAAATCTTTAAGATCTATGACAACCCTCTTTACATTTCTTCCCCTGCCTAAACTATTTTGGAAGATATTATGCGATAGAGGAATGAAATTATAGACAATCATGATAATCACATTTGTTCTTCTCCTAGTATCTCTCCTATTTGTGAAGAAGATACTTTGATGTTAAAAAATACAATCAATGAAAATCATGAGAATCTTAATCGCCCCATTTCCCCAATGGAAAAACTTATTGAACAAGACAATCCAACCGTTGATAACCTCCTTACTTGTGATGAAGTCATTTTAGAAGAACCAAACTTTGAATTTCATGAACATGTAGTTTGTAGTTCTCCTAAAAACTCTCCTCCTAGGTCTTGATGTGCTTTTTATGCATTTCTCAACACAGGTAATACATAGGTGCATCACCTCTCTTGAAAGACAATCTTCCACAATCAAATTGCAAAACACTATCCCAAGGTCTCTCACGTGTTAGGTCATGACTTGATTGGAATGTCTTAGTTGATGTTTGATGTGATCTTGCTGGTAATCATAGGGCAGACTTACAAAAGTTAGGCTGGAAGAAAGTTGAGTCTTTGGAAGAAGTTCTTAAAGAGGGATGTTGATACGCATTTTGTTGTAGGTTCGGACAACAATCTTGAACTCTTGTTTTGATTTAAGATTTAGTGTTACAATGTACAATTAACCTTAGAATAGGTTACTTATTAAAAAAAAAGAAAAAGGGTAGGGAAGATAAGATGTTCCTGGACCTACAATTACAAATGAACAGTGATCACAAAGGTTTCTATTGTGGACAATTTCCTTAAAACAAAATTTCACTTAACCAAAAATTTCATAGTATCATGAAATCTGTGCTATCTTCTAAGGAATACAAAGATTTTACCATTCATTCACCATTTACATGCATGAACAAAAATAAAAGTTTGAGGCAGATTTTTATTTAAGTCCAGACTAACTTTACACAACCATCTACCAGTAGCAAATAGCCAAAAGTATAGACTAGGAAGGAATCTACACAACAAAAATATTCACAACCATAGAATAGCATTACTAACTCTACTAAAGCAAACTAAAAATAACTAAAATAGCAAAGTACATCTAACTAAATCAGCTAACTATTGGAGATGAATCATGAAATATGCAAAGAAACTCATAAATCCACCAAAGTCAATGCATTTCTATTAAAAATTTTACAGGATATCATTACAACAACTCAAATCTCCCTTGAAAATTAGAGGAGACCCACTATTTATAGTGTCCCAAAAGTAGAACATGTGGCCAAGATTGATTTACATTTGTGTGGCCAAGATTCACTATAGTGTAGGGTTCTACCTACCCCCACAATATATTACATTTTAAAATACAATTTTGTCCTCATCCATATTTTGTCTTCTAGTGGCAGCACCATAGAATTTTTTCTTTTTGCCGATTGCCCTTTACTGCAGCTATTTTGTTAGAAACTCTTCACCAATAATAGGGTTGCCTTCCTACTTCTTCAAAGTAGCATACTCCATGAATTTCAGAATCACCGGCTGGAGTTTATCAACTTCTATAATTTTAGATCACAGCACTTGGTAATTCCATTCCTTAGAGTTGTCAGAGAGCTTTTCCCAATCTTCATCATACTTGGCAGCATGGTATTTGAAAAAGTCAGATTGAGTGAAGGCTTAGAAAGAAAAACTCATGAAATTAGTGGTGATTTCACCAGACATTCTATCCTCTATTTTCTTCTGGAAGTGAGGCTTTCTCTTTTCTGGATTAACCTTGACCATAGGCACATCGTACCATGTCATTAACTTCAACTACCACAATAAATCCACTCCAATTTCCTTGGCCCATTCAATGTCCAAGTCCACCTTATCAAGCATATGTTCTAGCCTTTCTTTCCGATTGTCAAAATCCCATTTACATACGTCCATCAGTCAATGGTCATCCTCCTTGAATGCAAACTCTTTTTCCCAAATCTTGCTTGGAAGTTTGAGGATAGCCTCAATCTTCAGGTAGGTAGATTCATATTTCTCTGGGAAGTCAATGCAGAGTTTCCATGTATCCTCAAGAGATTTTTGCATATCTAAGAACTTGTTTGTTAATAGAACAGTGCGGTTGATGCCCATGTTTCCAATATTCAAGACCTGCCGCAACTAGTTCTCCACGGTCTTATCTGAATTTTTTCTTCTTTCAAGTTTGTCTATCTGTTCCTTGGACAACAATTCCAGCAGGGCCGAAGATGTTTTAGGCTACTCCTCCATTGATGACCACTGCTGGATGTAGGCTTTCAAAATAGCCACTTGTTCCTTGAGCTCTTCCTTCGAGATTTTATCTTGTTGTATTAGGTGCACAAATGTGGTGATGGATTCATGGAGGTGATCTACTTTCTATTCCCTAGTGGCCACTCCTAAGTTTATGGTGGAGATGTTGTAACTTATCCCTTGTTCTCCCACCACCGATGTAGCTATTTGTACTACTATGGATCTAGAGACCTCCATTGTTACCTTTGATCTGATTTTGGGTTTCTTCTCCTTCTTAGTGCTAACTTGGGCTCGGGCGAATATAGCCTCCAATCTTGTTTTTGAGTCCTTAGGAGCAGCAGCTTTCTTCTCTAGTTGCTTTTCCAACCAATCAGGAATTAAGGACTTTTCCTTGGGTGATTCCTGGTCACCTTCCTTTTCGTCTTTTCTGATTTTGATTTCTTTACCATTAAGAGCTTCTTGCTTTGTCCTCATGTCCTCCTTTTCTTCATCAGAGTCTTGGATGAACATCGTGCATTTGATGGGAAATTTGATGGGTAGGTGTTCCTTGGGGTTTTCTTCCCCCTCAGCATCCTTTTCTTCTTTTTCTTCATCATTCCCATGCTCCTTTGTTTGTTCAGCTTCTAGATTCTCATGATTTTCACCCTTTTCTTTAGGATTATCTTCTTCCTTTTCTTCTTGTTCACCGTGAGGGAGAACCTCCTCATCATGCCTAGGTTTGTGGTCGCATTCCTCTACTAGATATTTATTGCCCTATATTTCTATGTTGGTGATTGTTTCTTCAATAATAGGTTGTCTTTCAGCCTCATTATCTTCAATCTCCTTGACCTACTTAGCCAACTCCTCATCAGGTTCAGGATCAAAGGTCTCTTCAATAATCTTTGTATCTAGATCCTTGCCATCGTCACTGGAGGATTCATAGGTGACCTCATCAATTACTCTATGTTCATATAGAAAGTGCTCATGGTAGTCATCTGCTTCTTCTTCTAGCCTCTTGGCTACCTCCATTTATTTTTGTTTGTCCAACTCCTCAGAAAACTACATGGTGGCCTCCATTTTGGGTGGCTTAGTAGGAGGAGGAGGAACTGGTAGATTGGTTATTACTTGGGTAATTACAACCTGCACTATTGGGTTTGCAAACATTCTCGAGAGTTCATATGGTACATTTTGCATGAATTTAACAAAGGACTCTTAAAGGGTGAGGATAAGAATTGTAGTTTCTATAGTGGCAGACACAAGAGAAAATGATGGGGACATGGATGATAAGGAAATTGGTGAGGTGGTGGATGAGGATGAATCCACTAATATGATTTGTGCCATGGGAGAGGTAGAGACAAAGTGGATAGAGATGTCCAGCATAGGTGGAGAGGTAGCAACTGATGCATGTGGGATGAGCGGGGTGGTGGCAACAATAGTAGATGAGATAGGTGGAGACCATGGTTGATCAGCCTCCATTTCCTCTCCCTCATGGAGTGGATCTTCTTGAATCATGGGCATTTCGTTGACGATGCCTAATTTCTTATGTTTCTTGGAAGGTTCTCCTTTCACGGCCTTTCTAGTGTACACCTTTGGATTACACTGTTGTTCGTCAGTCTCTTTCATCTTCCTTGAATGAGTGGGTGGGGTGGAATTTGAAGTTTCTTTAGTTGATGAAATACGTACCCCACTATTTGTTTCACTTGGCTCACTTTTGAGCCCCTTATAAGTCAGGATGACCCATTGTTGCCTCAATCAGGCAACTTGCCCATCAGTCCATTCCTTTGTACGAGCCTCAATGGGCCTGGTGAGAATGGCGAGGTTGTCAACCTCTTGCTAATCCCAATAAATTAATGGTAGTGGTAGATTAGCAATAGCATTATACCTAGGGTCGATCACGGTGCTATCATCTTCCTCTACTTGATCCGACACTCGAAACAGGTTCACCCTCATCACAAAGTATACGGTCAATCACATATAGTACCTTATCCGCACTTCAAAGTTATCTTTACAATTGGCCTAGAAGTATTCAATACTGTGAAGATGGGCATATTATTTTCTGAGTGCTTTCCTTATATAGTCATAGGGATCCATCTGTGGCCTTTCTGTATGGAGCTTGAAATGATATTCAGCAAACTCCTCTGAGTTTTGGGCACACTGGGAAGTATAAAGCTTGTACATCCCCTAGTTGAGAGTAAGGGGATAAGGGAGCCCTGCTAGATGCTTGCTTCTTAGTTGGGCATGAATATTTCACAGCTATTGATAAAGTTCTAAAAATATTATCCGATCATTAGGATACTGGGGCAGCTTCTTCGGTCTCTATGAGAACCCTTGGGCGCAGATGTATGTAAACTCAAGATATTGTATGAATAGGAAAACATATTGATTGAGGAAAGTCTGAGCACTATGGGAGACTCTCCTCTTGAGGTCACCCCAAAGTAGCCTGATGATGTAACCTATGAAAGCATTGTTTACCTTATACTAGTCATTGAAATTTTTGAATTGCGGTTGAGGGTATTTTTCATAGGCTTTGAGTTCCCTATCAGGTTCTTCGTTCAAAGCTCTAAATAGACCACTGTAATGCCTTCATTCTTCTAGTGAGTATACCAGATAGGAAGTCATATAAAATTTTGAGGTCTCCATAACATTCATAAATTTCTCGTGGAAGCAATCACTGATTATTCCTCCCCAGTAAAATGTGGTGTCTTCTCCATGGAGAATCTGCTCGACAAAGTAGAACATCCATTCTTGAAAATAGGCCGTAGTAGGGAGGCCCATTACTCTGCTCAATAGGGTCACCTAATCATGATATTCCTCAAAGAAATCACTATGAAAGAGCTCCTAAGAAACCTTCGTAGCACTGCCCCTCTTATCCTTGAGCCAATATTGATTTATAAGATTTTTACATTTAATGGGGTCCTCGTCCCATATTTCTTTGCATTCTTTTATGGTTGGTTATTCCATCTCCCTAAAGGTAGGTATATGGAAGGTCTTTGTTATGCCCTTGGTTAACATGTTAGCCAACACATTTCCATCCTTGTCTACAATTATTCTTGTTTCTGGCTGATATGCCTCTCTACAAGCCATCACTAGTTTGGGGCAACCAAAGAGGGAGGGAAACCTGCATCTTTAGCTATCCCACTACTTCTGATCAATTTTGCATTCTCTATCTTTGGGTTGACCCTAACCATTTCTGTCAATTTATCAATATGCACATATCTGATGTTAGTTTGGAGATCTCTTTCCACTTGGTAGTGACCTTGGATTGCAATGGCACCCCTTGGAATTGATATCTCATTTTGATCTTTTTCCTCTTTACTCTGAGGAGCATTAGCAATTTTCTTTCCTTTGTCCTTTTCTATGACCACCTCAGAGGTTTTTGCACCTGATTCCATATATCCTATAGACAGAGGCAAGGTGAGCACAATCAAGCATGACAACACAAATTTTAGTCAAATCCCTACAAGACATTGTTAGATTGGAAAATTCATCATTCAAAAGTCTAATATTTAGTCAAAATTACCATCAGTAGTTCACTAGAGGGAATTTGGATTGTTCGGGCCCGAGAGGTCGGATTTCCTTGGTTAGAATGTTATTTTGAAGGGAAAACAAGGCAGAGCAACCTAGATGGTTTCTCTTGTCCTTAAATTTAGATGATTTGAAGTGTTCATGTGGGAGAGGGTCAAATTTAAGCACGTGGGTCAATGTTTGTTTCCATATAGGGAGGCATTTGGACTATCATTGGGGCATCCGGAGCCATGAGGAGGGAAAGTTGTTTGGTGTCAGCCATTTAGAATGGATTTAGAGAAACGAAATTTTGGGGACGGAGTTCCAGAATTTGGAATCCGCAAGGCTGAAGGATGACTAGTTAGTTTTGTAACTTCTTTAGTCACTTGGGTGCTCAGACCAAGAAGGCTGAAAATCTATTGGAGGATGGCCATGAGAAACGATGGGCCATGGACGAAAGCCTAGTGGGAGCTACCCGATGAACTGGACTCGGGTTTGGATTTTGCCTCATATTTGTTTGTTGAATGTTTATGGTGATTAGAGCATCGGGGTTTGGAGGCTAGAAGGATGGTTTGTTGATGGTTGTTAGAAATGGTGAAATTGCAATGGTGGTGTGTAGAAAGAGGTCCGTGATCTGGGGCCCAAAAGGCATTTGGATGTGTCAATTTTACTTAGCATGACCGATGGTGAAGAGCAAGGTGAGCTCCGAGGCTTAGATAGTTGAGGTGGAAATGCAGTTTTAAATGGTGAAAAGGGGATGGAATTTCAACAAAGGGGATGCTCATACCCAGGGGGTGCTATCGCTCTTTACAAAGAATAATGCTAGGGAGATGACGTTTCGTGTTTAATTTTCAGGTGTTTTGAGGGCTTTCCTTTACATTTCATCATATGGGTTTTGCAACTCAATCCTCCCTCTATCAGATTCATACTATTTAAGCCCTTGCTACCCATGATTTAAGCATGAAATCACAAAAAACATAACGGGAAGGCAGATGTAAAACTCACCTCATGAACCCAATGAATAAAGTCAGTGAATCCATGGAGAAAGGTGAAGGGAACTCTCAAGCATGAAGGCAGCGAAGGCTGGGAGGTCTCTGCACTGCTCTTATCTTCTTAACATGTGAAAATGACATGTCGACATGATTATTTATACCCTTAAGTGCAATTAATGTACCTAATTAATGTAGGTATGATAGACCAAAATTTTGGTGGGTTTGAATTTTAGGATAGTGGCAGGAGGTCCAGAACTCGGAGGCTAGAAAGTCTTGAGTTCATGGCCCTCTGAAAATGCTAAGTGGAAAGCCAATAGAAAAGAAGGATCTAGGGTTCGAGGGTCAAAAAGATGCGGGTCAATGGTCATTAAAAATGGCGAATGCGTGAAGGAATCATGGGCAGGGAAATTTGGCGGATTGGGCCCCAGACACCGGACGGACATAGGCCAAAGGCTACTCAAAAGAGGAATTTCGACAAGGAAACCCGGCGAGCTGGCCCCAAAAGGTCCCTCGATCGCTTGCAAAAGGAAAAGTGCAAAGGAACTCTGAGAGGACTCAAGACTTAGAAAATTTTGAGGGTAGGAAACATGGCCAACTTAGGATGAGACTTCAGAGGCACGTTGACCATCTAGGACACCAAAAATGGGGGCACAGAAAATGAGGTAGTGACAAATCAACTCAGAAAAATGAAACAAGTAGAGGGTCCCTATTTCGAATAGGGTGTATGTGCTAAGGGCACAACAAATGGTGACTTTTTTGGGAAATGCTCTCGAGCATTCAAAGGATAAGTATTCATTCAGGACCCAGAATCTCTAGTTTCACATACCAAGGGCTGATGTCCAAAAGTGAACTAGGAGAACAAGATCCTTAGTTGAGTCAACCTATGATACATCTTAGAAGTGTGTGTGTATTGAATTCATTCCTTCCCTTAGGAACCATGACAAAAGCAACTAATCAAATGAGCAAGCTACATAAATCGTCCAACACTAAAAGTAACCTCGACATTCCCCCACTGCCAGTCAAGCATCCACAGCCCTGATAGAGTTGTCGTTGCGACCCCATGTATATTTATATATTGTCAGTTGGGCATCCATAGCCCCGGTAGAGTTACTCACACACCCATATGGTTGCTTGATTTCAAAACTTTATTTTTTTATTTCTTTTAGATTTTCCTTTCTACACTTTATTATTTTGCTCAATCGTGTAATCACTAAAGCCTAGGATGGGTTTGAGAACCAAAATGGTCATTGGAGAGGACTTAAGATTCTTTCACTTACCACATTATCACAGCAACTACAACACAACCCTTCAAAAATAATTAACATGTGTTTTGTGCAAGACCTGAGATGAATGTAAAAGGATTCAACCAAGGGTCGAGATCCAAAATAGAATTCAAATGAGAAATTCATTCCTAGGCAGCTATCAGAGACCAATAGTCAAGAATGAATGTTTAGCCAAAGAACACTAAAAGTGGGCAGCACAGTGGACCATTCATTGAATGAGCATGACCAACACAATAGGAATGAAAAGCCTCTCATCAAAAGAACAAAACAGCCGGGAGATGAGCAAAACAAAGTTGTGGAAAACAATAGAATGAAAGTAGATCAAAGCAACCTATTCTAACCCATGTACAAATTTTTATAGGAATAGCTCTACACAAGCTCAGACTTGGAATTAATTTTTGAGTTTTTTCCTATTGATAGGTAGCAAGACATCCTCACCAGTTAAGGTTTGTAAGCAGAAAGCATTGTCTCCCAGTATTTTGGCTATCTAAAAGGGCTAAGCCAAAGTTTGTCAATTTTTTTATCTCCCCCTATCCTTTCATGGGCCTTATCCCAACACAAGACTAGATCAGCAATTCTACAGGCCTTAATTTTGGCTCAATGATCAAACCACCTCTTGACTACACCCTGATGCTTGGTGAAATTTTCTATTGCACGATCATGCACTTCTTTTAAATGTAACAGCTCAGCCAGGTGAGCCTCTCTATGATCCCCTCCTTCATAAAAAGCATTGATGAACTAGAGGGTAGGTATTTTCAAGTGTATCAGAAAGATAGGCTCCAAGTCGTAGATGAGGTGGTATGGGGAATCACCAAGGGCAACCTTATGGCGTGTGCAATCTACCCAAAGGGAAAAACATAGTTGGGTATGGCAATCCTTGGGATTCCTATCAAGCAACTTCTTGATCATAATGATCAAGTTCTTGTTGGTGGATTTAGCAAGGCCATTGCCTTATGGGTAGTAATTGGATGAGAACTTGCAGGAAATACCATAGTCAAAGGCCCAACTAGAAAATTTAAGCGAGGAAAAGGCGGGGCCATTGTCACATACTAAGGCATAAGGGCAACCAAAATGATTTATAATAAAACTTTCAAGGAAATCAGTGACTACCTTTGTGGTATATTGCCTACATGAAATAGCTTCTATCGATCTAGTACAGTAATCAGAGGTGGTTAGAATGTACCTATGACCCACAGATGATGGTGGGCTTACCAAACCAATGAAGTCAAGACCCCATTATGCGAACGACCTTCCCTCAATGACCGGTTGCAATGAGACAAAAACATTCCTCTCTCTATTCACCACAATCTGGAAAACGTGACATGCGTGGACATGGTTATGATCATCCTTGAAGACCATAGGCCAGTAGTATCTTGCTCTCAAGATTTGGCAGGTAGTAGAAAGATCAAAACCATGTTTCATTCAAAAATTTTCATGAAACTCCTTCAAAACCTGATCTACTTCTTCTTTTCCAAGGCATCTTAGATAGATGCCTTCATGGTTCCTCTTGTACAATATGGCTCCTTGCAGCATGTAGTTGTTTCTTTTCACTGTAAGGGCATGTTTCTAGATCCCCTGCAAGCGGGGTGGACACCTATGATTTAGCAGGTAGTATAATATGTCCTCATACCATTCTCCTGGAGAGACATCCTCTAGCTAAAACTGTTGAGCTGTAAGTTCAAGTCCGACTTCGGCTATTGTTTCAGCTATTGTTCTGGTAAGGGCCTATCCTCTAACCAATTTCATCAATTGAATTTCCATATCATACTCTTGCGGCAAGGTTACCCATTTGGATTTGTGTTCTCCCAACTCATTTTTCATGAGCAATGTCTTTACTAAGGGTCGAGCACGATGGAAAATACTTTGTTTCTCAAGATATCATGCCTGAATTTCTTCACTCTGTGGATGAGATCACATGCTTGCTTTTCAACATTGTGATATATTATCTCATCATCCTTTAAGGGGGCACTCATAAAGGCTATTGGGTGCTCATTCCCATCATGATCTTTCTGAGTCAATATACTGGCACATGAGTGGTCTAAAGTGAATGAATAAATATAGAATGGCTTCAGGTAGTTAGGGATGACTAGCATGGGTGCGTCAGCAATTGCTTTCTTAATCTCTTCAAAATCCTGCTTTGCCTCTAGGATCCACTCAATCTTGGCATCTTGCTTTAACATAGCATTGATTGGCTTGAAAATTTCAGAAAAGCCTATGATAAATTTTCGGATGAAGTTGATCTTCCTAAAGGACTTTAACTCTTTCTTCTTGCCTAGTAGTTGGATCTTCATGATGGCCTAGATGCGTTCGGGGTCAATGGAGATTCCCTTTTCTAAGAGAACATGTTTAAGCAACTTTCTTTTAGTGACCTAGAAGATACACTTCTTTGGATTGAGGGACACCCCAAATTCTCATAACCTTTGAAAAACTTTGCACAAATCAACAACATGATCACTTTGTTGCTTTGAGAATACAATTAAATCATCCATGTAGATGATTATACATTTTCCAATCAGATCTTTGAAGGAAATGTCCACTACATATTGAAAGGTAGTGCCAGCATTGATGAGCCCGAATGACATTCATCTATAGGAAAGGTGCCCCACTTGGTCGTGAATGTCATTTTATGTCGATCTTCATACTACACCATAACTTGATTGTATCCAGAGTACCTATCCAGGAAGGACATCATTTGGAAGCCATTAAATATCTGCAGTACCTATTCCAATGATGGCATAGGATAGTTATCATTTTCTAAAGCTCTGTTTAGATTGCGAAAGTCAACACACAACCTGATTTCACCATTCTTTTTTTTTTATCGAAACCAAATTAGCCACCCACATGGAGTGCCTAACTAGAAAAATAATCCTAGTGGACAGTAGCTTTTTCACTTCCTTATATATGATTGGTTCCAATAGGGCATTAACGAGATGATGTCGCTATCTACATGGTCTTACATCTAGTCTAAGAGGGATGGTGTGAGTGATGATTGATGTATCATATGTTTTAAAGTATTTATAACTCCCAGAAACAATGTCATGGTACTTCCCCAAAGCATCCACGATTCCCCTTCTTTCTTCTGGTGTGCACAACCTACCAATAAACACATTTTTTGCATCCTCAGTTGTTACAAGGTTGTAGGTATCACATTGGTCACTTATGGAGTCCCTCTTTGCTTGTTGGTCCTATCTTCTGGTCTGACCTATCAATTAGGATCATCTAAGTTTTTCAGATCAGGATTTCTTACAGAGGAAAAAATTTCAAGCATTAATTTCCCTAATAATGATGGGTTAGCATCTTGCTTCCAAAATGACAAGTATCCCATTGCCAATAAAATCTGTTAGAACATGCATTATCAAGGAAAAGGACTAGGCCTACACGAAAAAGGAATTTTGGAACCTATACAAATTCAAGCACATTACAGACATCAAGGTGTTGGCTATTCATCAATCCGAAAATTACATAATGTTAGTGGTCCCTCTTTGATACTAGGGGAAACTTTATCCAATACAAATGTCAAAATGGGTGTCATGAGTAGTCATTGTCATAAGATTGCTGCCAATACCCCTTCCCTCCACACCCCACACCATCATTCCGTCATGAATAAACATTCCATTTGGAAACAACAAAAGTCTTACAAAATAAAAAATCAAATGTCAAAGGCCATCAAATTAGAAAAAAATTCAAGTGGACAAATGAAGCTAAAATGGATCCCAAAACAAAATGGATCAAGTCAAGAATCAGGAAAATTCAATCAAAATGTGCAGCCACAACATAAGAGGACTCCCACATATAATACATGTCCACCTCCATCAAAATGGCCATCAAGCAAGACATATAAAAGTGTTGGGTCCAAACACTATCAAAGATCTAACCTCCATCATCCATTACCCCAAGTTTGGAGAATCAAAGAAACTACATGCAAAAATTCAACCAACCCATCCATGACCACCATCCGTCATAATCCTACATCATCCTTAAAGTCCAAACATTCCATGTCAAAAATCTGTCACATCTTGGAAACAAATCTCTATCATAAGAACTCTCATGGCACTCTATCATGATGTGCATATTTTGATAAGGCCAACTCTATTATCAACAAAGATCACAATGACATCAATCAGGTGTATGCAAGTGCTATCATCCTGACAAGGAAACTACTTCAGAAAGGTCATTATTGGAATGTCATGGCACCAGTATCTACATCGGCATTCTCAAAGGCCATATAAACCATCAAGGCTATCCGGCAAAAATGCAAAAATACAAAAGAATCAAAAATCAAAAAAATCATCCCTTGATGAAAACCTGGCAAACAGGCATCATGGGGACACCAAAAAAATTAGAAAATCTAGGAAATAGTAAAGAGAAAAATTCGTCCAACGGTGAAAACCTGGCAAAAAGGCGCTTTGGATAAGTACCATGATGAAAACCTGGCAAACAAGCATCATGTGTAGAATAAATCATCTATGTGGACCATCATACTTGGGGGAAAGTTGTCTCATCTCCCATGCCCTTCACATGACATTTTTGAAATTTCCATCCATCCATCCAAGCCCTATCATTTCATCCATTGTCCCACCTATTTTGATCTTGACAAAGACTAAGGCAAAAATACAGATCATGCTTTGGAAAACCTTTTGAAGTGTCTATCTTTTGACCATACCCTATTTCGTATCATGTCATTACCATCATAGCCTCATGTGACATTATCCTTGACAACTATATTATAATAGCCATCCAAGTCTCCTATCTTTTACCAAGGCTTTCCATTGTCCTTTTATACTTCTCACCCATCTTGGTTTCCCTTGTCAATGGTCCTGCAATCCTCCATCATCCCATTTTAGTCCTCATCAAGTCATTGCAAATGCAACAATATGGCACCCTAGCACATTATCCAAAAAATTCCTTGGCTTTTTCCCTAGACCTGCTGTAGACTTTTATACTCTTGTCATAACATTGTCATCTTCATGTTGTTTTAAGATGTGTCCTTCCCACGTCAAACAACATTGTCATCTTCACGTTGTTTTGGGATGTGTCCTTCCCATGTCAAACAACATTGTCATCGTCATCGTCACCTGTCCATCGGTATTCAGCTTGGCTAGCAGCAAAATCATGGTTGTCATTGGATTCATGTGCATCGGCATAATTCACATACATTTGTCGCATTTTTTTGCAAAACATCAAAAAGTCATAAAAAATAGAAAAAGTTTCGAAAAAGACCTAAAAATTCAAAAATGTCTTGAGAAAACACAAAAACATTCAAAAAAGTGTCAAAAATCCCAAAAACAGAGTCAAAATCAATCTCTGTCTGGTTAGTCCAATCAGTCTTGTCAGTTAGTCTTTGTCATTTGTCTAAACTACGTTGTCTCTGCGCCTTTACTACGTAGGAAAGATTCATCTTTGAATCCCCAAGACATTAGGTCAGTCCTTTTAGGTTTGTCCGAGTGAAAATCATAAGTCAAACATGGTCGCGTCTGTCAAAATGGTCATTCGAAAGTATCAACATCAAATTCATCAAAATCAAACAACATGAGCCAATCAATTATATAGTCAGCATCAGTCAGCTTGCCAAGACATTGGTCAAAATATCAATCTCGTCACTTTTTGATCCTCTTCAAGATGTGTCCTTCTTGGATTTCGATCTCGTCAAAGTGTCATTTTCCTTTTTAGGATGTGTCCTTCCCAGGCACCGTCAAACCGTTAGAACCATCAAAACTACAAAGCTTTCAAACAATTAATCTTCGACAAACAAACATTAGCAATGTAATTAAATGTTGTTATTTTTTGGCTATTTTGTCTTATCTTTTTATTGACTTATCTTTTGGTCATGTTACTAGCTACCTCAAGGATGTCCCATGGAGGATTAAGAGGTGCGATGATGTCTCATGACCTATTTTGTTTTCTTTGACTGTTGTCTATGGATTGTCTTGACAAAAAGACTGGGGCAAATGGACCTCTAGTATGAGTTAGGACATTCCTTGTCTGCGATTGTCTATCTTGTAATTGGATGACCTTGCACACCTTGGTCTATGTCATACCCTGGTGTTTGCTATCCATTTGTGTCATTTTACCACCCAATGATGATTCGAGCAACAATTATTAGTACCTTGGCAAATATTGAAGGATTTTAACATGCATTTCATTTTCCACACTAACTTGCATTTCCTTCTATCCTAACATTCATCTTTGTTCTCTCTAATATTTCTTCTAGTTCGCATCATTATCATCCTTATCTTTTGTCTTTCATCTTCTAGTCCTTTCGTCAATTTCAAGAGCACACTTGTGTCCTCTGAACCCAACTATCCTCTCGAGGGGGCATACCGCTACCTCCTCATCATTCTTCCTCAACCTATTTTGCACTGGGGCATATTCTAGACTTGTTTTTCTTTGCCATAACGTGACAAGTTGCATTATGACAAAGAGGGGCAAATGTAGACACCTCAAAATGACTTAGGCCTACAAGCAATATTTTATCACCTTTTGCCCTAGCATAATTATGACATTTTAATTATGTCTTTAACCCACCTTCAACTATTAATTAAATAATTTATAATTATTTAATTAATTCATGATCTTTTATTCATCATGATTATTAAATAAATAAATATTATTTATTTATTTTAATACGTCACTAATTGTAAAAGTCTTCTAATAATTAAATAAAGTCATCAATTTATTTAATTAAATCCTTATCAATAATTTCCTCCTGATTATTAAATAAATATATTTAAAATATATTGATTTAATACATCACTAATTCCTAAATCCTCTTAATTAAAAATATTTGCTAATTTATTTAATTAAATAACTACTTCTTCTAAATTAAATAATTATTTGTAATTATTTAATTATTGTATGTGACACTTCTATATTTTTAAATAAAACAAAATCATATAAAAATATCTCACATACTTAGCTGATTCTTCATTTAGTAATTAATTACGAAAAATCAATTACTTCTTATCTCACAAAATCCATATTTTGAATTAATTTAATTCAAAATAGAATTATTCTTCTATAAATCAAGTAATTTCTAAAATTACTGATTTTCTGAAATCCCATCCTCTTGTCTTCTGATTTTTACTAATTTCATCTCAACTGTGACATCCAGTCTTGATTTAATTCATTTAATTAAATCTTATTCACACATATGGGTATTTTTCCCTAACTCTAATTGAGAGTTGCTTTATTGAATCTTGACCTTTGATTCTAGGGCATTCCTCAAATCTCCCATCTTGTCCGTCTGTTCAAGATTGCATTTTCTATAAAATGACAATCTTCATCTCATTTTCGGATCCATAATCATTTGTTAAATCAATTTTTATTATAGGAATTCTCATTATTCTAGGCTTTATTTACTACTTGCATATTAGGATTGAGTTTCTAGTTTGCATATAGATTCATTTTATTAAATCCTTCAAAAGCATTTGTTGAGGCTAGGCTTATAGAGTTGCTCACACACAAATTTGAGGGCATCCATCATTCCAAAGCTTGAGACGGTGCAATGGAAGTCAGCCATGGGATACTAGATGGGTGAGATCTTTTTAGTTTTCTTCCATTTATTTATTATTACTTTGCATTCTATTGTTTGATATGTATTAACTTGCAGGTATTACAAATCATTGATTTGATCTAGTAGGAAATTTTTTATATCATTACATTGGTGAACCCAACAATCTAATATGTCTTTTGCAGGTTTCGTATGGCTTCAGATTTTATTTTGTAGGTACAGGTGCACGAAACGTCGCAACCATAGGTTCACGCGATGCAACTGCTCTGTTGAGCTGCATTTGCGTTCGCGAACGACGCATTCACCACTATGCAAGGCATTTGCTAGAACCTAAACCACAAACGACATCCTGAGCCGCACCTGACGAGCCGCATCCGCCGAGCCACATCCGTCGCGCCGCATATGCCGAGCCGCAAATGACTAGTAAATTTTGTTTTTTTTTCCATTACTGACTTGTAATCTAGATCCAACACGACCGCGGCTAGTCTTTCTTTTTGATGGGATTAAAATGAACCAACCCTAGGGTAGACATTTCATTTAAAATTTATCAATCCTAGGATTGGCAATTTAATCTAAAATTTATCAATCCAAGGATATTCACCACATTTTACTTTTGTTTGGTTAAAATGAACCCCATGACTGTTGTGAAGCAATATCTTCACTTAGAGTAAAATTTTTTTGTCATTTGGGTTTAAAATTGAACATTTGTCTATTGTGTTTGATTGGGTAATAGGTATATGCTCTCCCTTTTACTGGGTGACCAAAAAACCAGACTTACCCATTTTAATTTTTATGCACTCTATGTTTTATTAAATCCTTTAGAAGGCCTGCCGTAGTGGGAAAAAGTACTCACCCTAAGGGAACGACCTAAGTGGGAACAACCAAAGCCAGGTTTTCCGACCCACTATAATCAAAAGTGAATTTTGGGGAAACCCATATTCAACGAAAGTGGCAAGATAACCATCCCCAAAATCTTTGTTCTAAAGATTGGGAGGTCTCCTGACGGAGTTTATCTATTTTCCATGCCGAACAAAAACCTTGACTAAAAACCATAGTGTAGAGGCTAGCCGTGTCAGTAACCAAACATTGTTTCAATCATGGTGCAAGGGGAGGGAATAATCTCCCCCCAAGACACTCACCATATAATCACCACGGACTATTTGCTCAGGGGATTCGGTATCCACTTTCGTCACCTTGAGTACGCACTTGGAAAAGACAAAAACACGGGTGCCCTCTAGGGGGTGACATGGTTGTGTGAGTCGACGTGATTTTAAGATGTGGGCTGTGATTGCGATGATGACCTTTTGACTATTAAGAGTGAGTCTATTTGAAGTAGTTTAGTTTCTATGTGTTTGTCAACTGTTTTCAAACAAACTTCAACAGCAAAACATCAACAAATCTAGATCAAAAACTTGTCAAATTAGTCAAACAATTTTCTATTTTCCAGAATTTAATTCAGACGACGCAACTTCTCTGTTAAACTGTAATCGCCATCTTTTGAGCCACAATTGCCCTGCTAGGTCACATTTGTAAGCTCCTGAGCCACAATCACTTTGTTGAGTCGCATTTTCCACATCATAAGTCGCAGTCACACTATCAAACTTGAATCGCCTCAACAACACCACAATCGACTGTCACTCAATGCATTCGCCTAGTCAAATGACGCATTTGATATATTGAATTGCACTTGCATATTGTGATCCATATTTGCTAGTGACAGACCGCATTCGATATAATGAGTCGCATTTACTAGTCCTAAAACCGCAATCGACTTCCATTCAATGCATTTTCCTGCTATAATGCCACATTTGAAATATTGAACTGTAATTGCCTGCTTCTGAGCCGCATTTTCTCTCCCAAACTGCAATAGGCCTATCAAACCGCATTTCAAATCCTAAACGCCGCATTTTCCAATTTGCAAAAACAAGTCAAAATCTTGCAACACATCTGCTTTAGTGAAACACATTTCCCTGGTCAAATGATGCATTTGATACTACATCACATATGTGACCTTAAACGACGCATTTTCCTGTCAGTGGGAAACACAAATTTCCTATTAGAAAAACCCAAGGCTAGACGTTTGCTCTCCCAAAATTTCCTGGCATCTTTTTTCAGCAGCCTCTGTCCAAAACCAGAAAGGTAACTTATTTGAGTCATCCATCTTTGCATTTTAGTCTTCATCTAGCTTGCAATCTGTCATCCTCATCTTCATAGGAAAATTCTTAAGTCCTCAAATTTTTTGCACACCTTTGTGATAGGCAAACTTTCCTTCCTTTGTCAAAACCATTTGTCTCAAAAATACATTGTCATTGGACCAAGTCAAAAATCAATCCTAAGTCATTGTCCTTTGGTGAGCTACTTCCAACTCATAAGTCTACTGTGGAAATCTCACCTTGTCATTTTATCATCTTGTCCTACAAATCAGTCCTTTGTAAATCCAAATAGAGACATTGGCCAGACTTTGAGTGGTTAGAAAACCTTTACTAAAGATCATTCGACATAAGGTATCCCCTTTTATCACTTTTCATAGCCTTAGTCTCATTCCATCCACCATCATGTCTTCAAGTCACTATCACATGCTTGCTAGTCAAATTGAATGCCAATTCAATAGTAAGGGTCAAGGACAACTTGCTAGGGACTTCAAAACGCTATACCTCCAATGCAAGTCCAAATACACCTCAACCTCTAGTCCTGAATCCATCTATACCTCTTACCAACAACCCAAAAGTCCTAGTCCTCTATCCATCTACTATCAAGTGTCCCCTAACACCATCCATGGCACTGAGTCACAACATGCTTCCAATAGTCATAACCACCCTAACTTTGACAAGGGAAACCAACCAGCCATCAATCCTAGTCCATCATACACTCATCCCTTCCAAGTCTCCTTGACATATCCTATTCTTCCATTCATGTCATATCCTAGTCCTTCATCATATCCCAGTCCACCACCCACGTCATATCCTAGTCTTCCATTCATGTCATATCCTAGTCCTTCATCATATCCTAGTCCTCCACCCATGTCATATCCTAGTCCTCCATCCACATCATATCCTTGTTAGGTGGTCATGTCCTATTCTATCCCATCATCCCTCAACCAAGTCCAAAACTCCATGTCCTATCCTATTCCATCATGCACCAATCCATTCCAAGACAATCCATTTTGTCATGAAAACACATCTAGTCATGGTCTCCAAAGTCCCATCCCATCTCATAAACTTGAGGATACATGTCAAGAGGCAAGTCCAAAGCACAACATTATAACATCACCGTCATGTCAAGATCAAAGTAGTCCATTCCATGAATCCATCTTTACGTCCATTCAAGAAGTCCTCCTAGACAATCATGGCACACCAGAGACACCTATCCTTGGTCAAAAGTCCATCCATAACCATGTCATTCAAGATGACCCTATCCTCAGTCAAGACCCTATTTCCAATCATGACATTCTAAATGCACCTATCTTTTATCAAGACTCTATCTTTGATCAAGAAGTCCACAATGATCCACTCCTTGACCTCTATGCCATTCACAATGAAATGCTTGAAGATGATCCCATTCAAACTTCAAGTATTGACACTCCCAAAAGTGAGACACTTGCCTCCATGGGACACATAGATGATCTACCACTAGAACAAGAGTTTTCTAACATGGACATATTTGCAAATGATCAAGCTATAGCTGAATTCAGTGGGCTCTATGACAATGACCATGAAGACGGTTTTGACATAAACTTGGAAGCACCAGCGAAATCGCAAGAGTTCGATAGGTCACCTAATCAAACTGAAGATATTAATAAAAACCCTGTCCAACATGTCAATAAAGCTACAACATCCTATCAATTAGGATCATCTAAGTTTTTCAGAGCAGGCTTTCTTATAGAGGAAAAGATTTCAAGCATTAATTTCCCTAATAATGATGGGTTAGCATCTTGCTTCCAAAATGACAAGTATCCCATCGCCAACAAAATCAGTCAGAACATGCATTATCAAGGCAAAGGACTAAGCCTACATGAGCAAGGAATTTTGGAACCTATACAAATTCAAGCACATTACAGACATCAAGGTCTTGGCTATTCATCAGTTGGAAAATCAGATAATGTTAGTGGTCCCTCTTCGATACTAGGGGCAACTTTATCCAATATAAATGTCAAAATGGGTGTCATGAGTAGTCATTGTCATAAGATTGTTGCCAATACCCCTTCCCTCCACACCCCAAACCATCATTCCATCATGAATAAACCTTCCATTTGGAACCAACAAAATTCTTACAAAATACAAAATCAAATGTCAAAGGCCATCAAATCAGACAAAAATTCAAGTGGACAGGATCCCAAAACAAAATGGATCAATTCAAGAATCAGGCAAAGTCAATCAAAATGTGGAGCCACAACACAAGAGCACTCGCACATACAATACATGTCCACCTCCATCAAAATGGCCATCAAGAAAGACATATAAAAGTTTTGGGTCCAAACACTATCAAAGATCTAACCTCCATCATCCATTACCCCAAGTTTGGAGAATCAAAGAAACTACATCCAAACATTCAACCAACCCATCCATGGCCACCATCCATCATAATCCTAAATCATCCTTAAAGTCCAAACATCCCATGTCAAAAATCCATCTCATCTTGGCAATAACTCTCTATCATAAGGACTCTCATGGCACTCTATCGCGATGCGTGTATCTTGATAAGGCCAACTCTATTATCAACAAACATCACAATGAAATCAATCAGGTGTATGCAAGCGCTATCATCCTGACAAGGAAAGT
This sequence comes from Sequoiadendron giganteum, assembly GCA_007115665.2. Taxonomy (NCBI): domain Eukaryota; kingdom Viridiplantae; phylum Streptophyta; class Pinopsida; order Cupressales; family Cupressaceae; genus Sequoiadendron; species Sequoiadendron giganteum. Next base: position 169,762,395 of record CM021107.1, read on the forward strand.
ACTTCACAAAGGTCATTATTGGCATGTCATGGCACCAGAATCTACATTGTCATTGTCAAAGGCCATATAAAGCATCAAGGCTATCCAACAAAAATGAAAAAATACAAAAGAATCAAAAATCAAAAAAATTGTCCCTTGATGAAAACCTAGCAAACAAGCATCATGGTGACACCAAAAAAATCAGAAAATCCAGAAAATAGTAAAGAGAAAAAATTTTTCCAACAGTGAAAACCTAGCAAACAGGTGCTTTGGATAAGTACCATGATGAAAACCTGGCAAATAGGCGTCATGTGTAGAATAAATCATCTATGTGGACCATCACACTTGGGGGAAAGTTGTCTCATCTCCCATGCCCTTCACATGAAATTTTTGACATTTCCATCCATCCATCCAAGCCCTATCATTTCGTCCATTGTCCCACCTATTTTGATCTTGACAAAGACTAAGGCAAAAATACATATCATGCTTTGGAACACCTTTTGACGTGTCTATCTTTTGACCATACCCTATTTCGTATCATGTCATTACCATCATAGCCTCATGTGGCATTGTCCTTGACAACTATATTATAATAGCCATCCATATCTCCTATCTTTTACCAAGGCTTTCCATTGTCCTTTTATACCTGTCACCCATCTTGGTTTCCCTTGTCAATGGTCCTGCAATCCTCCATCATCCCATTTTAGTCCTCATCAAGTCATTGCAAATGCAACAATATGGCACCCTAGCACATTATCCAAAACATTCCTTGGCTTTGTCCCTAGACGTGCTATAGACTTTTATACTCTTGTCATAACATTGTCATCTTCACGTTGTTCTGGGATGTTTCCTTCCACATGAAACAACATTGTCATCTTCACGTTGTTTCGGGATGTGTCCTTCCCATGTCAAACAAAATTGTCATCGTCATCATCTCTTGTTCATCGGTATTTAGCTTGGCTAGCTACAAAATCATGGTTGTCCTTGGATTCATGTGCATCGGCATCATTCACATACATTTGTCGCATTTTTTCACAAAACATCAAAAAGTCATAAAACATAGAAAAAGTTTTGAAAAAGACCTAAAAATTGAAAAATGTCTTGAGAAAACACAAAACCATTCAAAAAAGTGTCAAAAATCCCAAAAACAGAGTCAAAATCAATCTCTGTCTGGTCAGTCCAATCAGTCTTGTTAGTCAATCTTCGTCATTTGTCTGAACTATGTTGTCTCTGTGCCTTTGCTACGTAGGCAAGATTCATCTTTGAATCCCCGAGACATTAGGTTAGTCCTTTTAGGTTTGTCCAAGTTAAATTCATAAGTCAAACATGGTCGCGACTGTAAAAATGATCATTCGAAAGTATCAACGTCAAATTCATCAAAATCAAACAACATAAGCCAATCAATTATATAGTTAGCATCAATCAACTTGCCAAGACATTGGTCAAAATATCAATCTCGTCACTTTTTGATCCTCTTCAAGATGTGTCCTTCTTGGATTTTGATCTCGTCAAAGTGTCATTTTCCTTTTCAGGATGTGTCCTTCCTGACCTCAGGCACTTTTAAACCATTAGAACCATCAAAACTATCAAGCTTTCAAGCAAATAATCTTTGGTAAACAAACATTGGCAATGCAATTAAATGACTGTTATTTTTTGGCTATTTTGTCTTATCTTTTTATTGACTTTTCTTTTGGTCATGTTACTAGCTACCTCAAGGATGTCCCATGGAGGATTTAGAGGTGCGATGACATCTCATGACCTATTTTGTTTTCTTTGACTGCTATCTGTGATTTGTCTTGACAAAAAGATTGGGGCAAATGGACCTCTAGTACGAGTCAGGACATTCCTTATCTGCGATTGTCTGTCTTGCAATTGGATGAACTTGCACACCTTGGTCTATGTCATACCCTGGTGTTTGCTATCCATTTGTGTCATTTTACCACCCAATGATGATTCGAGCAACAATTATTAGTACCTTGGCAAATATTGAAGGATTCTAACATGCATTTCCTTCTATCCTAACATTCATCTTTGTTCTCTCTAATATTTCTTCTAGTCTGCATTATTATCATCCTTATCGTTTGTCTTTCATCTTCTAGTCCTTTCATCAATTTCGAGAGCACACTTGTGTCCTCTGAACCCAACTATCCTCTCGAGGGGGCATACCGCTACCTCCTCGTCATTCTTCCTCAACCTATTTTGCACTGGGGCATATTCTAGACTTGTTTTTCTTTGCCATAATGCGACAAGTTGCATTATGACAAAGAGGGGAAAATGTAGACACCTAAAAATGACTTAGGCCTACAAGCAATATTTTATCACCTTTTTCCCTAGCATAATTATGACATTTTAATTATGTCTCTAACCCACCTTCAACTATTATTTAAATAATTTATAATTATTTAATTAATTCAGGATATTTTATTCATCATGATTATTAAATAAATAAATCTTATTTATTTAATTTAATACGTCACTAATTGTCAAAGTCTTCTAATAATTAAATAAAGTCATCAATTTATTTAATTAAATCCTTATCATTAATTTCCTCCTGATTATTAAATAAATATATATTTAAAATATATTGATTTAATACGTCACTAATTCCTAAATCCTCTTAATTAAAAAGATTTGCTAATTTATTTAATTAAATAACTACTTCTTCTAAATTAAATAATTATTTGTAATTATTTAATTATTGTATTTTACACTTCTATATTTTTAAATAAAACCAAATCATTTGAAAATATCTCACATACTTAACTGATTCTTCATTTAGTAATTAATTTCAAAAAATCAATTACTTCTTATCTCACAAAATCCATATTTTGAATTAATTTAATTCAAAATAGACTTATTCTTCTACAAAACAAGTAATTTCTAAAATTATTGATTTTCTAAAATCCCATCCTCTTGTCTTTTTATTTTTACTAATTTCATCTTAACTGTGACATTCAGTCTTGATTTAATTCATTTAATTAAATCTTATTCACACATATGAGTATTTTTCCCTAACCCTAATTGAGAGTTGCCTTATTGAATCTTGACCTTTGATTCTAGGGCATTCCTCAAATATCTCATCTTGTCCATCCATTCAAGATTGCATTTTCTATAAAATGACAATCTTGATCTCATTTTTGGATCCATAATCATTTGTTAAATCAACTTTTATTATAGGCATTCTCATTATTCTAGGCTTTATTTACTACTTGCATATTAGGATTGAGTTTCTAGTTTGCATATAGATTCATGTTATTAAATCCTTCAAAATCTTTTGTTGAGGCTAGGCTTATAGAGTTGCTCACACACAAATGTGTGGGCATCCATCATTCCAAAGCTTGAGGAGGTGCAATGGAAGTCATCCATGGGATACTAGATAGGTGAGATCTTTTTAGTTTTCTTCCATTTATTTATTATTGCTTTGCATTCTATTGTTTGATATGTATTAACTTGCAGGTATTACTAATCATTGATTTGATCTAGCAGGAACATTTTTATATCATTACAGTCAGCAACTTGAATGTCAATGGTTTGTTGTATTCTTGGGTCAACAACAATTTGCATAGTTATTATGTTGATCTCACCAACTATACTAATTTCAGTTTTGTCAAGCTATGTTACTTTACATCAGGAAGGAGTTGGAACTATCCCCAAGGCTTTGCACACACTCAAGGGCATGACATTTGTGGAAGCTCTCGATTCCAACAGACAATTATGAAGGTTCTTCCTGAATATTCTAATGGTGGTTAAGAAGGGGGGTTTCAAATTTTCCCTGTAACAATCCTCCAGAAACATCTACCTGGGCAACCTGGCCCCTATCCTTGTCATTTCCCTTGCTTTGGGCTTGTGTCTAATCAGTTTCCTTGGTAGGTTGCTTATTTTCTTGTTGATTTGCAGGTGGATCAACTTTCTTGTTGAAAACTTGTTGTACAACCGATTCACTCTACTAATCCTTAAAAGAAACCCTCCTAGCGTGTGCTTCTTAGACTACCTTGGGTGCCAGAGTCCCATTGATCATTCTAAAGAAGGCATTCCTAATAGTTGGGACCTTGAGAAACTCAAAGACGGACATGCTTAGCTTAACCTTCTTAAATTATTCTGCAAAATACTCTCCCATTTTCCCGATTTCAGCATCATAAGGGTCATTTTGGGAGGGGCCAATAGGCTATTTTTGGGTTTGATTCTTCTACCTATTCTTGTTAAAGTACCGCATGGGTACGTGTGGATAACCCGGGTTGTTGCTTGCATTTTGGTCAAGAGAATTGCTGAAATTGTTAGGCGGAGTGGAGGTAGTGAAAGGACCACCAGTGTGCCCACCAACCTTTCTATTCCTTAGATCATAAAGAGTAGCCCTTTGGTGAAACATTTGGACCTCGTGCTCTCTCAAATCTTCCTCATCTATGGAACCATTATCTACCAAATCAAAAATTTGAGCCAAAGTACTTTTGGCACTTATCTCTTCTGTCTTATCATTGCTTGTAGTGGCATCCTCCTTTTCTGACACATTACTCTCAGCCTTTGGGAAGGGAGCCTGTTTGACCACCAACACTGAGGATTCATATGGTTCAAAAGGGATGATGTCTCTACATCTTGAGCTATCTACAATATTCTGGACTTCAATCAAAAAAAAATTTGTGGCCGTTTGGAATTCTAGGCAATCCAATTCGGAATATCGTCTTTTTTATGGACGTGGCACTAGTAAGGTAAGGTAGCCTCGGCTATGTAGACTCCGCTTGTAGCTTTGTCATTATTTTTGTTGGGTTGGTCCAAGGGCATAGAAACACCACCATTGTTTGGCCTTGTGTTCCATGTCTAATTTTGTCTTTGGGAGGGCCTTCTATCAAAGTTTTGTCCCAAATTTTGACCTCTATCATAAATCTGTCTGGAAGATGTGCCAGCATCATGATTGTCCCAACTGTCATGGTTCTCCTAATTGAGGTTGGCCTGGATGCTTCTCTGTGAAGCCTGTAGTTGATTATTTTGATTCCTCAAGTGAGTCATTTTTGTAGGCATTTTATTTATCATTTCTATTAGCTTGTTGATCTGATCCTTCTCCGTGTTGCTCAGCTATGAAGCTAAATTCTGAAGGAAAATCAGTTGTGCAGCTGGCTAATTTTGGTGAGCGGGTGGGAACTCAAAGGTTTGAAGGTATGTCAACACTTGGGGTGGCTGATAATGGACCTGCTATGGCTAGGGCAACAAGTACTATGGAACTAGAGGTTATTGGTTCATTGGTTGTCCCAGATGAGGCACTATGGACAACTGTAGTACCGGATTCATGAAGGGCATCTAATGTTGTAAAGCTTGAGTAAGCCCTTGAATTTGCGTGGGATGAGTAGCCTACCCAAAGAGGGCAGCAGGCCAAAAATATTTTGTCCCAAGTCTGTACTAGTGATGATGGCCTCGACATAAGCATCCACTACTTTGGCAGGAGGTGGCTACATCCTCTTTACTAATGTTGCAGTAAGATTGTCCAACACCACATAATAGACTAGTAAAAAAACATCATTGAGCACATAAGGGTTCTACAACCGAGTATATGCCCTATGGAAGTGATCATTAAAGGAGTTGATTGGTTCCTTGACCTCTCTTCGGATGGACATAAATTGTTGGTATAGATCCAAAGGACTGATCAAAATATTGAATTTTTGTAGGAAAGCATTTTTTAGGAGGTCCCACATGTTGATAGTCCCTGCCAGCAAGCCACATTCTCATATATGATCTGCATAGTCTTCAAGGCTATCTCAAAAATATAAATATGTTCTCTTTTTGTTCTTTGTGGATCTCGAGGGTTGAAATTCATGTAGAATCTCTCTGAATTCTTCGAAATATCATGGTAAAGGTTGAAGGCCAAAGGAGATGGATTATTCCCCAACAATTCCATGGGAGGAAGAGGTGGAGGAGGCTGGGCTAGACTGAATTGAGGCTATGGAAGGGAGACAGTAGTCAGTGAGACAACACCCAGAAGTGGGACTATGTTGGGCTGGAAGGCAATGTCTAGCCCTATGGAAGCGGCATCACAGAAAGCTATTTGAAGTGGATGACTGGGAGAAGATGCTACCCAAGATGAGGGAGAATAATGGATAGAAGAAGATGAAGGTGGAAACAAAATGGGCTGGTCAGATGTATTGGAGGCAGACGCTTCCCCTTACTTGGCTCTCTTAGCTCAGGTGGGGGCGATAACTCTTGGAATTCCCCTTTGTCTACTGTCGATCATAGTATTCTATGAAATATCTCAAGGGAGAAAGACACAATTCAATCTAGCTTAGCTCCAAAAAGGCCCTCCTTCTAGCGCCAGTTATTTTGATGTGTTTTTTATGAACGTCTCAACACAGGTAATGCATAGGTGCATTACCTCTCTTGAAATACAATCTTCCACAATCAAATTGTAGAACACTATCCCAAGGTCTCTCGGGTGTTAGGTCATGACTTGATTGGAATGTCTCAGTTGATGTTTGATGTGATCTTTCTGATAATCATAGGGAGGACTTACAGAAGTTAGTCTAGAAGAAATTTGAGTCTTTGGATGAAGTTCTTAAAGTGGGAATTTGATACACATTTTGTTGTAGCTTCAGACAACAATCTTGAACTCTTGTTTCGATTTAAGATTTGGCATTACAATGTGCAATGAACCTTAGCATAGGTTACTTATCAAAACAAAGGAAAAAGGGTAGGGAAGAGAAGATATTCCTGGACCTGCAATTATGAATGAATAGTGATCATGGAGGTTTCTATAGTGGACAACTTCCTTAAAAAAAAATTTCACATAACCTAAAAATTCATAGTATCATGAAATATGTGCTATCTTCTAAGGACTGCAAATATTTTACCATTCATTCACCATGTACAAGCATGAACAAAGATAAAATTTTGAGGCAGCTTTGAATTTAAGTCTAGAGTAAATTTACACAACCATCTACTAGCAACAAATAGCCAAAACTATGGACTAGGAAGGCATCTACACAACAAAAATCTTCACAACCATAGAAAAGAATTAATAACTCTACTAAAGAAAACTAAAAATAACTGAAACAACAAAGTACATCTAACTAAATTAGCTAACTATTGGAGATGAATCATGAAATATGCAAAGAAACTCATAAATCCACCAAAGTCAATGTATTTCTATTAAAATATCAGCAGGATATCATTACAACAACTAAACTCTCCCTTGAAAATGAGAGGAGACCCCCTATTTACAGTGTCCCAAAATTAGAACATGTGGCCAAGATTGATTTACATTTATGTGCCCAAGATTCACTATAAACTAGGGTTCTTCTACCTACCCCCAAAATATATTACATTTTAAAATACAATTTTTCCTCATACCTATTTTGTCTTTTAGTTGCAGCACTGTAGCATTTTGTCTGTTTGTTGATTGCCCTTTTTTGCAACTATTCTTTTAGAAAATCTTCATCAATAATAAGGTTGCCTTCCTACTTCTTCAAAGTAGCATACTCCATGAATTTTAGAATCGCCGACAGGAGTTTATTAACTTCTATAATTTCAGATCGCAACACTTGGTAACTCCATTCCTTGGATTTGTCGGAGAGTTTTTCCCAATCTTCATCATACTTGGCAGAATGGTCTCTAAATAGCTTAGACTAAGTGAAGGCTCATGCAAAAAAACTCATGAAATCAGTGGTGATTTCACACAAAATTCAATCCTCCATTTTCTTCTAGAAGTCAGGCTTTATCTTTTCTAGATTAACCTGGACCATAGGCACATCGTACTCTATCATTAACTTGAGGTACCACAGGAAATTCACTCTAATTTCCTTGGCCCACTCAATGTCCGAATCCACCTTATCAAGCACCTTCTCCAACCTTTCTTTTTGATTGTGAAAATATTGTTTACATACATCCATCAGCCAATGGTCATCCTCCTTGAATGCAAACTCTTTTTCCCATATCTCACTTGGTAGTTTGAGGATAGCCTGAATCTTCGAGTAGGCAAACTCATATTTCTTTGGGAAGTCAGTGCAAAGTTTCCTTATATCCTTAAGAGACATTTTCATATCTAAGAACTTGTTTTTTGGTCGAAGAGCACGATTGATGCCCATGTTTCCAATATTCAAAACTTGTCAAAACCAGTTCTCTGTGGTCTTATCTAAGTTTTTTCTTCTTTCAAATTTGTCTATTTGTTCCTTGGAAAACAATTGCAGCGAGACTGAATATGTGGTAGGCTGCTCCTCTATCGGTGACCACTGTTGGATGTAGGTTGTCAAAATCAGTCACTTGTGCCTTGAGCTCTTTCTTCAAGATTTTATCTTTTTGTATTAGGTGCGCAACCATGGCGATGAATTCCTAGAGGTGATCTACATTTTGTTCCCTGGTGGCCACTCCTAAGTCAATGGTGGAGATGTTGTAACTTATCCTATGTTCTCCCACCACCAGTGTAGCTATTTGTATTGCTCTAGATCTAGAGACATCCATTATTACCTTCGATCTAATTTTTGGGTTCTTCTCCTTCTTCATGTTAACTTGGGCTCAGGCCAATATAGCCTCCGATCCTATTTTTTATTCCTTAGGAGAAAAATCCTTCTTCTCTAGTTGCTTTTCCAAACAATCAGGCATTGAGGACTTTTCCTTGGGTGATTCCTCATCACCTTCCTTTTCACCTTTTTTGATTTCGATGTCTTTACCTTTAAGAGATTCTTGCTCTATCCTCATGTCCTCCTTTTCTTCATCAGAGTCCTGGATGAAAACCGTGCATTTCATGGAGAATTTGATGGGCAGGTGGTCCTTTGGGCTGTCTTCCCCTTCAACATCCTTTCTTTTTCTTCATCATGCCCATGCTCCTTGGGCTCTTCAGTTTTTGGATTCTCATGAGTTTCTGCCTTTTCTTCAAGCTTATCTTCTTCCTTTTCTTCTTGTTCACCATGAGGGAGAACCTCCTCATCATGTCAAGGTCTGTGGTCCTGTTCCAATACTCGAGATTTATTTCCCTCTATTTTTGCATCGGCGATTGTTTCTTCAATAATAGGTTTTCCTTAAGCCTCCTTATCTTCAATCTCCTTGAGCTACTTAGCTAGCTCTTCATCAAGTTCATGATCAAAGGTCTCTTCAATAATATTTGTATCCAGATCCTTGCCATCATCACTGGAGGATTCATAGGTGACCTCATCAATTACTCTATGTTCATATACAGAGTGCTCATGGTAGTCGTTTGTTTCTTCTTCTACCCTCTTGGCTGCCTCCATTTGTTGTTGTCTGTCCAACTCCTTAGAAATCTACTTGGTGGCCTCCATTTTGGGTGGCTCAGTAGGAGGAGGAGGAACTGGAAGATTGGTTATTACTTGGGAAATTTCAGCCTACACTGTTGGGTTTGCAAACATCCCTGAGAGTTCAGATGGCACATTTTGCATGTATTTAGCAAAGGAATCTGAAAGGGTGAGGATAGGCATTGTAGTTGCTGCAGTGGCAGAAAAAAGAGAAAATGAAAGAAACATGGACGATGAGGAAATTTTTGAGATGGTGGCTGAGGATGAATCCAGTGATATGACTTGTGCCATGGGAGAGGTAGAGATTAGGTGGACAAAGATGTCCACCACAGGCCGAGAGGAAGCAACTGCTGCGTGTGGGATGAGCGGGGTGGTGGAAAAAGTAGCAATGGTTGTAGCAACATATCAGATAGGTGGAGACCATGACTGATCATCCAAAATTTCCTATCCCTCATGGAGTGGATCTTCTTGAATCATGGGTATTTCAGTGACGTTGCCTGATTTCTTATGTTTCTTGGAAGGTTTTCTTTCCATGGCCTTTCTAGCATACACCTTTGGATTAGACTGTTGCTCATCAGTCTCTTTCCTCTTCCTTGAACAAGTGGGTGGGGGGGAATTTGAAATTTCTTTAGTTGATGCATCGGGTACCCCACTATCTATTTCACTTTTCTCACTTTCGAGCCCCTTATAGGTTAGGATGACCCCTTGTTGCTCCAATCAAGAAAATTTCCCATCAATCCATTCCTTTGTGTGAACCCCAATGGGCTTGGTGAGAATTTCAAGGTCATCGACCTCTTGCTTGTCCCAATCAATTAATGGTAGCAATAGCTTAGAAATAGCATTATACTTGGGGTCGATCACGGTGCTCTCATCTTCCTCTACCTGATCTGGCACTAGAAATAGGTTCACCCTCTTCACAAAGTATGTGGTCATTCACATATAGTTCCTCATCCGCACTTCAAATTCATCTTTACAATTGGCCCAGAAGTCTTCAATACTATGAAAATGGGAATATTCTTGTATGAGTGCTTTCTTGATATGGCTATAGGGATCTATCCATGGCCTAGCTGTATGGAGCTTGAAATGATATTCAGCCAAATCCTTCTCTGATTTTTGGGCACACTAGGAAGTATAAAGCTTGAACATCCCCTGGTCGAGAGTAAGGGGACAAGGGATCCCTACTAGATGCTTGATGCTTAGGAGGGCATGAAAATGTTGTAGCTTCCAAGAAAGTTCTAAAAACATTATCTGGTCATTAGGATATCAAGGTAGCTTTTTTGGGCCTTTCTGAGAACCCTTGGGCACGGATGTATGTAAACTTAGGATATTGTATGAACAAAAAAAGCATACTACTTGAGGAATTCCCAAGAACTATGGGACACTCTTCTCTCAAAGTCACCCTTGAGTAGCCTAATGTTGTAACCTATGAAAGCATCATTTATCCTATAGTAGTCCTTCTTGAAATTTATGAATTGCAGCTGAGGGTATTTTTCATAGGCTTTGAGTTCCCTGCCAAGTTCTTCGTTCGAAGCTCTAAACAAACCGATGTAATGCCTTTGTTCAGCCAGTGAATATACCAAATAGGAATTCATATCATATTTGAAAGTCTTCTTAACATTCATGAATTTCTTGTGGAAGCGATCAATGATTATTCCTCCCTAGTAAAATGTGCTGTCTTCTCCATAGAGAATCTGCTCGACAAAGTAGAACATCCATTCTTGAAAATAGGCCACAGTAGGGAGGCCCATTACTCTTCTTATTAGGGTCACCAGATAATGATAGTCCTCAAATAAATCACTATGAAAGAGCTCCTGAGGAACCTTCGCAGCACTGCCCCTCTTATCCTTGAGCTAATATTGATTTATAAGCTTTTTACATTTCATGGGGTCCTCGTCCCACATTTATTTTCATTCCTTTATGGTTGGTAATTCCATCTCCCCAAAGGTAGGGATATGGAAGGTCTTTCTTATGCCTTTCACTGACATGTGAGACAACACATCTTTGTCCCTGTCTACAATTGTTCTTGTTTCTAGTTGATATGCCTCCCTACAAGCCATCACTAGTTTGGGGGAAACCAAAGAGGGAGGGAAACCTACAGCTTTAGCTATCCCACTCCTTCTGATCAATTTTGCTTTCTTTGTCTTAGGGTTGACCCTGAACCTTTGTGTGAAGTTATCACTATGCACATGTTTGATGTTAGTGTCAAAGATCTCTTTCCACTTGGTAGTAACCTTGGATTGCAATGGTGCCCCTTGGAATTGATATCTCATTTGATCTTTGTCCTCTTTACCTTGAGGAGCCTTTGTAGTTTTCTTTCCTTTGTCCTTTTTTGTGACCGCCCCGAACGTTTCTGCACTTGATTCTATATATCCTACACACAGAGGAAAGGTGAGCACAATCAAGCATGAGAACACAAATGTTAGCCAAATCCCTGCAAGACATTATTAGATTGGACAATTCATCATTCAAAAATCTAACATTTAGTCAAAATTACCATTAGTAGTTCACTAGATGGAATTTTGGATGTTCCGGGCCCCAAAGGCCAGACTTCCTTGGTCAAAATATTGTTTTGAAGGGAAAATAGGGTAGAGCAACCTGGATGGTTTCTCCTGTCCTTAGATTTAGATGATTTGAAGTGTTTATGTGGGAGAGGGTTAAATTTAAGCACGTGGGTCAATGTTTGTTTCCAAATTAGGAGGCATTTGGACCATCATTGGCACATCCAAATCCATGAGGAGGGAAATTTGTTTGGTTTTAGCTATTTGGAATGGCTTTGGAGAAACAAAATTCTGGGGGCAGAGTTTCGGAATCTAGAATCCATGAGGCTAAAGGACGACTGGTCAATTTTTTAACTTCTTTAGTCACTTGGGTGCTTGGATCGCGAACGCTAGAAATTTGTTGGAGGATGGTCATGAGAAATAGTGGGCCACGAATGGAAGTTCGGTGGGAACAACCTGACAAACCATACCTAGGTTTGGATTTTGCCTCATATTCATTCATTGAATGTTGACGACAATCAGAGCATCAGGGTCTCGAGTCCGGAAGGACAGTCTATTGATGGCCATTAGAAATGGCGAATTGGAAACAGTGGTCCACAAATGGAGGTCCATGAACCAAGGCCCAAAAGGCATTTGAATGTGTTAATTTTATTTAGCATGCCCGATGGTGAAGAGTAGGGTGGGCTCCGAGGCTCGGATAGTCGAGGCGAAAATGTCATTTGAAACAAAAAAATTGGGATGGCATTCCGGAGGTGGAGTTCCGAGGTCCAGAACCCGTGAGGCATCCAACCATTTTGGAGTTATGTTTCAGGTTGTTTTCTTCGGCAAAGGGGACGGTCGGACTTGGGGGTTTTTTCGCTCTTTACGAAGAATGGTGATGGGGAGATGAGGTTTCGTGTTTAATTTTTAGGTGTTTTGAGGGATTTCCTTTACATTTCATCATATGGGTTTTTTTAACTCAAACCTCCCTCTATCAGATTCATAGCATTTTAGCCCTTTCTACCCATTATTTAAGCATGAAATCATAACAAACATAATGAGAGGGTGGACGGAAAACTCACCTTGTGAACTCGATGAATAAAGTTGGCGAATCCGTGAAGAAAGGCGAAGGTGAGAAAGGCTGGGAGGTCTCTGCACTGCTATGATCTTCCTAACATGTGAAAATGACATGTTTGCATGATTATTTATACCCTTAAATGTAATTAATGCACCTAATTAATGTAGGTAAGGCAAACCAAAATTTTGGTGGATTTGAATTTTAGGATGGTGGCGGGAGGTCCAAAACCTAGAGGTTGGAAAGTCATGAGTTCATGGCTGTCTGAAAATGCTAAGTGGAAAACCAATAGCAAAGAAGGATCTGGGCTCCAAGGGCTAGAAAGATGTGAGCCGACGGTCATTAAAAATGACGAATGTGTGAAGGAATCCTAGGTAGGGAACTCCGGCGGACTGGGCCTCGAACACCAGAAGGATGCAAGCCAAAGGCCGCTCGGAAGAGAAATTTTGACAAGGAAATTTGGCAAGGGAAACCCAACGAGCCGGGCCCGGAAGGTCCCTCGGCCACCTACAAAAGGCAAAGTGCTAAAGGAACTCAAAGAGGACTCAGGACTTAGCAAATTTTGAGGGTGTGAAACATGGCCAACTTAGGATGAGACTTCAGAGGCACGTTGACCATCTAGGACACCAAAAATGGGGGCACACAAAATGAGGCGATGACAAAATGACCCGGCAAGGTGAAATAAGGAGAGGTTCCCCGTTCCAAATGGGGCATGTGTGCTGAGGGCAAAAAACTAGGGAGGATATCATGGTGCAAATAAATTTTAACATTGACACATGTCTTTCAAACACTAGTAATGAGTTTCCCTTAGATAAAGGTGATGAAGTAATATTAGACTCTTTTTCACAAAGAGGTCATTTAGATAAGGAATTTCTTTTTTGAGGTTATGATGATACAAATTTGATCCCCTTTACTTAGTGAGCCTTCTAAGTCACCTCCTAGTATTGAATCACATAAAAATAGGAAAATAAGAGGTTTCTTGAAATCTATAATGCAATCTAATAATTTTTTTTTTTGGCAGCAATCGAGTTATAATACAGTTGCTCAAACATGTAGGAAATCACAAACCAATCCCACTTCCTTAACATTGCATAAACATAATTTTCCTAGTGTTGAAGACCTTAATAAGACTCCCTCTAATGTATCCATATGGCAACTTATTCAACTATCACCTAAATACAAGTTTCCATTTCAAGAAATATTACAAATAAAGCATTAGGAGATCCAATATTATATGAAATCAAATAATGGAACACAATCCTTTGATCATATACATTTCACACAGTTAGAAATCACATTCCCTAAACATGAATTATCCTCACTTGAGATTCAAAACAAAAATAAATCCTTGACGATAAACGCGATCATTAATGAAACTATAGTTAGGCGCACCCTCATAGATAATGGAGCTAGTCTTAATGTTTGTAGCATTGACCTCCTAGATAAAATTGTCATGGACAAGAGGCTTATTCAACTTAATAATGTTAATATTTATAGATTTAACAAAATTTTAATAGGACACCATTGGGAATGATCACTTTAGCTATTGAGGTTGGACCTGTAGTGGTGCCTACCCCTATCCATATCATGCTAGGACCTCTTTTATATAATCTTATACTAGGGAGACCATGGATTGATGCTATGAAAGGAGTCCCATCTACTCTTCATCATGCAATGAAATTTGAAAACAACAACAAGATATACACGATTGAAGCATATGAGCGAAGCTATAAATCATATGATCATGTACCAATGGAAAAAGTTAGCCTTTTCCCTTACTTGGTTTGATAATTGACATTAAATCTAAGTTAATGTTGTCTTGGAGTGGTTTTGTAATGTTTTGTACACATTCACATAATTTTAGGACCTTTACTTGACTAAAAAATTCCTTAATTGAACCTTTAAAAAGGTTTTGTAAAGTGTTGTAACACACTTTCATTCTTTTCTAGGATTTATTTGCTTAATTAAGCCTAATGGGCCCCTTCCTGATTAAAATGTACACAATGTGTACCTTGTTTAAGTGTTGTAAGGTGTTATAAAGTACTTTCACACTTATCTAGATGGTCTTAATTAATAGTGGTTAATTTGATTTATTAACCCCCCCTTTTATTCAAATTTAGGCCTTAATTTTGACACCTCTCGAAGATCTATCCCGATAATCATGATTTAATCAAAAAAAAAAAAAAATTCAGCAAAGTTTGGTCTTGGTAAGTTGAGTAAAGACCCATTCATCCTTGATGGTTAATGGTTCCTCCCTTAATAGGACCCCCCTTTTTCAGACGATCCGGAATGGGTTTTTAACCATCTTTCAATCCCCTAGGGTTAGGTCTTGGTAAACATAGCCAAGACCCATCTGCCCAAGGTGGTTAATGGGTCATCCCTTAATGATACCCCCCTTTCTGAATTTCATTATGGGGGGAATTTAATAATGTTTCTTCCTAGATTTGGTGTCAACCCTAATTCTTTGAATTTTGGGGTTAATCTCGTAATTTAGTATAAATAAGGGGTTAATTCACATTGTTTATCCTAAGCAATCCTAACAAGAGCTAGAAAGTTTATAAAGAATTCAATCATTCAAGTGATCAGGAAGTAGATAATTTAAAATTAATTCATAGGGAATTTCAAGCTAGATTTCAATTGTTTTATTGCAGCAATTCAAGATCCTATCATCATTTCAAGGGTTTGATGCATGCATTCAATTTTTTGAGCTAAAGAAGTGGATGTAGCATTGAAGATATACTTACAAATATTTTTCACATCATATTCAAGGATCCTAGATCTACATTCTTCATGGCTACTCCATGATATTTTGCATATTTATTTCAGAAGATAACGTCCAAGGTGACATCATTTACATATTTCACATTTCGCATTTCATGCTTCATTTCTTTATTTCATCATTTGGTTTTATTACCTACAAGGGTTTTGACTAAGGCAAACCCCAATTCACTAACAAAAAAATTTTTCTACCCTTGAGTGTATGATTGCAGATTTACAGGTTGAAGATCAAGTTGAGCAAGATTTGGAGCAAAATTGTTAAAGTTGTAAAGTTGCAAAAGTTGTCATTCAAAGTGCAAGATCATGGAAAGAGCTCTATAGAATTGCATATCAACTTCCAAAAATTTATAATAGGGAATTTAAGAGTGCATACATCAAGGAATAGGATCCTAGAATCAATTTTTTGAAACCCTAAAAGGACCCATTCACCATTGAAGGCGAATGAGTCCTCCATAGCTCAAAACTAGCTAATTTTTTGGATAGGTACATAGTATTTTATGCTCTCAAAACATCCCCCATAGTTTCTATAGTAGTTAGGTTCCATTCATGATTGTTATTTGCATCTTATTCTACATAATTTGAGGTGTTTAGGGTCTTTGAAAAATCAGTGATCCATCACTTTGTTGATCCATTTTGGTGGACCCTATCTTTCACCCTTAACATACTTTGGTGAACTTGACATGTTCAACATTGCAATTTTTTTATTTTTGAAGTCTCCCATTGCATCTTAAGTAAAAATATTACATTCATTATATTTAAATTTTCATTGAATTTAGATGTCATTTAGGGTTACTTCTTTTGCATTGAAATTTTGCATATCATATAGGGTTTATTTTTATATTGTTTTTCACTTCTCAAATCTGAAAATTAAAAAAACTAATTAGTCATTGTGTATGTTATTTAGACCTCATACAATTGCATTTTAAAATCAAAACAAAATTTCATTTTGAATTAGGTCTTGCATTTCATATTTTCATTGCATTTTTACATTTAATTTCTAGAAAATTTGAAGTTGAAGATTACTATGTCAAACTTGGAACTGAAAGATATAACTGAGAACTTTCAAATCATTAAAAAATAGTTTAAAAATACCTAACTAGTATCCATTCACCTTTACTAGGGAATAGGTCCCTGATCAAGTCTGATCTGAACCTTCTAAAAATTGAAAAAGCATCAAAATTCACTTTGAAATCCATAGAAAAATCCTAGAAACACCTAACCAAGACTCATTAACCCTTACTAGTGAATGATTTCCTGTTAGCTACAAATCTTCATTTTCAATACATTAAAATCTTGGATTTTAGCTTATGTTTGGTGTTGTTATCTTTTAGTTTTAGTTTCCTGATTTTTTGTGTCATCAATTTCATTTCATTTAGCTTAAATTGCTTCATTTTAGTGCATTGTTAAAATTTCAAAATTGCATCAAAATATTTCATTTTTTAGCTTATTGCATTGTTTGATCAGTAAATTCATTTCTTAGACTCTAAAAATTGCATTTCATTCTAGGTTATTGCATTACCCCTTTGCTATCCTAGGGTTTGCACACTGGGGTTATAAAACATGTATGTGATTTAAAACTTGGTGTCCTATTCACAATACTATTATAAGACATAGTTTGAGGCTCATGTCATCCTACGATATGTCACTCGTCATGGATCTTGGGTTTCCTAAATCTCTTTCTGATAGTGTTGAGATTCAACCCTCCATGGCTCATATTTTGCATACATCATTTCCCATGACTTCACCTTCTACAACCAATGTCCCTCTTTTTACCAACATAGTCCCTACCATTACCACTTCCACTCATGATTTAGGGTCTACTCAAAGCCAAGGTGGAATTCCAATCCCATCCTCTGTAATACCAATATCCATTCCCACATACACCAGTACACAACCTACAACAACATTCCAAACTACAACAAAATTTCAACCCACAACTACCATTCAACCAAAAACAATAGTCATACCTACTACCACCATATACACTTCCATAGGTATTCCCATAGGAAATGCTTCAAACACAATAATACCTCAACAATCCACCTTCAACAACCTACAATTCACCAGCCCTCCCAATACACACTACACCATTGTATTCCCCTCAACCCTATAACCAAAATGACCCTCTCATTAATTTACTTTTGCAAACCATGACATCCCTTCAACAAAAATTGGAAACATTAGAACAAAACAATAATGGTTAACCTTTGAAATACATCAATTCTACCTCATTTTCCCTCAACATATTAAGAGCACAAATGTCACAAGGAATAGAGGTCCCTCACTTTGAGAAATATGGTTGGAAAGGAGATCATGTAAGCCATGTTTCCGCCTTCACAACCTTGTGTAGTGATTTCATATTTGAGGATAAATTATTGGCTAAGCTATTCTCTAGATCCTTTAAGATATTGCCTTAGAGTGGTTCTCCTCTTTATTGAACAATTCAATTGGTTCCTTCAATAAACTAATTTATTCCTTTAATAACTACTTCCATATTCACATGGGTCCCAAGATGACCCTTGTAGATTTAATTACATGCAACCAAAAAGAGGATGAAAAAGTGACTGATTTCATAGGAAGATATCAAACACTTTATTCGCAAGTGAACATTAAGATTCCTGATGCTAACCTTCAAATAATGTTCATTGCCAACTTACAAGATAAAATTCAAAGAAAAATTGAAATGTTGAGGTTTCCATCCTTCACATAGCTATGTGCAACCCTTCATGACCATCAAAACTCGACTAGCAGTTGTGATGCGAAAAATCCCCCTAGTCATCCTGAAAAGTCTGAATCCACAACTAAAAACAATTATCAACCATTTAACAAAAAAAATAAGGGATTTTTATAATTAAATCCTCCTCAAACAAGTCAACAAAAGAATAATTAGGTGGCTTCTATAAAAATGAAAACTCCTTTTAGGGATAGGGAGAGAGAATTTACTCCTTTACTCGATACACTTAACAATATCTTGTTGTAGTTTATTGAAAAAAACATGCTCACCTTACCTCTTGTTAGAGAATGTGATCCTAGTTTACCATTTCCTAAAGGCTTTTGAAAAAATTCTTATTATCATTACCATCAAACAAATGGACATAGTATAGAATACATTAAGTGTCTTAAATATCTTGCGCAAGACCTTTTTGATTCTAATCATTTACTAATCAGAGGTGTGAACGATCAAAGAAATAAGTTTGTAGCTCCTCCTAATCAAAATTTGCAAATATTTACATATCCCATTCCTAAGAACAATATTTCATTTGTCAAAGCTAGTGAAACAAAAACTTATGTGATGAATGTTGACATGAATGATGAAAATATGAATACCATTGAACAACATCCCACAAATGAAGTGATAGAATTTATCAAAGCTAGACCTTGTAAGGGCTTGACTTGACAACCTATTGACATTGATTTATCAAAAAATGACATACCTAAATGTGCACCTGATGGTCCTCTTTACATAGTTGGTTGAATCAATAATAAGCCCATTAATCATATATTGATTGATCCTGTCTATGGAAATAATGTGATCACAAAAGAATTCTTATATGTGAATGAGCTATATCAAGAAAAATATGATAACCTGAAAGCATGGATCAAGACACATAATATATTTTCTTTCCCTACGGTAGGCTCGATAGATCTCCCTTTAAAATTGGGAATGAAAACATTAAAATTCTCATTCTCCATCATCCTACAATCAGACCAATTTTGAGTGAAGCTAGGTTATTCATGGCTTCGCTCCATGAATGTCATCCCTTTGGTTGTGCATAAATCTCTAAAGTTTCCATTTGGAAATGACATCTTCCCTATGAATCATAGTGGATTTCATCCTACCTTGGCAAAAGGGAATTTTTCACTAGATTACTTTTGGCTTGAGCTTATGGAACCTATCAAGCCTCATGAAGATTTATTTTTCAAATCATATCAAAGTTTCAAAGCAAAGAAAATAGTGAAGCCATCCCTTCACAACATGCCTCAACCTATGACTGAACCAACCATCCTTTTTGAGACAATTATTGAACCAAAAACACTTCCGACAATACAAGAACAATCTATAGAACAACCTCCTGCAAATTCCCACAAGAGACCACAAGATAGTAAAAACAACCTCGTTGTCCCTCCAAGATTCAAACAAGTTTATAAAGTAAAAGAGAAAGTAGTTGAGCAACTTCTTGTAATTTATTCTAGTCCTCCCAAGGAAGAGAAGGAACCTTTGATTGACAAACCCACTCTTAGACAAAAATAAATTGACAATAAACTGAAAAGAAATTGACATGCTAGAGAGCATAAATGTAGATTTGATGATATTGCTCATAGATTGAAAACTCAAGAAAACAATAACAACATAGAAAATCAAAATCCAAACCTACTTCAAGCAATGCATGATGAATCTCAACCCTCACCGGATACATGATGCAAACAAGACATACCATGGGTGATGATCTAACACTTTTGACTTGTCCTTTCTTGGATACATTAGGCATAATTCTCCCTAAGAGGAAGACTATTACACAAAAAAAGTAAAATCCCCTTTAAGCAATTTTTTTACATGATATTCAAAATAATTTACATTGTGGTGCCTTATTAAAGTTATCAGGATGATAACTTTGGTGAGATTGGTATCATGGAAAGCCAATACATCGGTATGACTTTCTCATTATATGGTAGGAAATTGACACACTAGCATACCTTTCTCACTAAACCAACTCGTTGGGAAAACTCGCCTAGTGGAAATATTGTGGTTCCACTACCCTAGAGTGAGCATATACATATTTTGGGACAACTCATCTAGTGGAAAAACCAAGGTTCCACTACCCCAGAGTGAGCAACATATGTTGTTGATTAGTTTAAACATGGATGATTTATGGTTTAAGACATAGAACATCACTTTTCTCCAACTAACATTCAAGAATTCCCTAGAGATCTCAACCCAATGAAGAATGAAGGAGGAGATCTGACAATAGGTATCTTAGCATATGTTTAGAGATTAATTAAGGTTGAATGAGAGGTTCACCACCAAGTAAGAACTTGGAAAACTAATGAAATGCAAGATGAAATGAAAAACCCTAATATGATACAAAATTGATTTAAATGACCTAAAAATGCAACAAGAACATAACATAAAGCTATAGAATAGAATGTGTGCACCTGGAAACTTAAATATGATGACACAAATTTGAAATTTTGAAAAAACCAAAAAAATTGACCTATTGGGACTCATTCGCCATTCTTGGTGAATCAGTCCCAGTTATGGATTTCTGCATAGGAGAAAGTTTCAAGAAAATGGGTATCCAAATTGGCAAAGATCTCTAAAAAATACCTACACTGGGACTCATTTTCCACTTGTCGTGAATGAGTCTAGTTTGGCTTTTCTGGAAATTCAAAGTTCTGATTTGCACCTCTCAATCCTCTCTTTCTACTTCTTCAAGTTCTCAGATCTGAAACTCTGATTTCGGGGTTGTAGATGACCTTTTAGTGAATATTTTGACCTTGCAAATGGGGAGACAACTGCAACAATCTTGTAACCTAATCTTTAGTGATCTTCAAGTCTTCAAATCACCTAGATCTGCAATTACACAAAGAGAGAGAGAGAGAAAAAGAGTTGATTGTTAGGGAATAGGGGTTTGCCTTGGTCAAACCCCTTTTAGGTAATTAAACCAAATGATGAAATAAGATAATGAAGCATGAACATGAAGTAATGTAATTTGAACCTTTCCATGATGATGGATCTTGAATTTCTGCAACAATTGATGAAGAATTATGCCCTTGAATTCCTTATAAATGGTCTTGAAATCTATCTTCATGACCTTGTGAAGACTTGGAATGCTTAACTCTTGCTTGCTTGACTTGATAACATGAATGTATGATGTTTCTTGGATGAAATGAGGATTTGAAAGCTTGTTTATATAGGCAATCCACTCAAATGACCATTAATTTGATCCCCAAGGCTAACATGGAAGAAATTTGAATTAAAAACCCACTTTTCCCACTCAGAACCTCAAAAATAGCCCAAATGGGACTCATTTGACCAAGGTCGCGACTGGGTCCCACAGGGGCTATTTTTTGTCCTAAAGTATCAGGGAGTGAAGAAATTAAGCTCATATGTTGATCTTGATGGGGTTTTAATTAAAATATGCCTCAAAATGCACAATATAGGGTCATAGGGGCCTATTAAAGATTATATAAAGGTCATAAATACAAGAGGGCCCAAAATCCAATGTGAAAGCGTAAAGAAATACACTTTACAACACTAAATTAAGGAAAAATTAGGTCTATATATCTTAGAAGGTCATTAAATCCCATGTGAAAGTGTAAAACACATTACAACACTAGATTAGGTCCACCTTAGTTTACAAGCCTACTAAATTTAATGTGAAGGTGTAAATAAATACACTTCCAACATTAAATTAGGGAAAAGTTAAGTTAATTTAGCATAAAAAGGGCCCGAGACTGACTATGAAAGTGTAAAGGGATACATTTTTCTACACTACATTTAGCCCCCACTTTGGTGAGAGGATGAACTTGCTTCAAACTCAAAGTAAAGTAGACATTCAAGAGGGGTCCAAGTGTACCAAGGCAGATGGTCCAGGATAAAAAAATATCGAGGAAGCGGTCAAGCCCCTAGTATCCAAGATCTTAAGTCAAACCTACATAATCACAAGGGGACACACACAAGGTGCATAATATGCAGCAAAACAAGATACACAAGCATACAATGTCATAGACATAAAGAAGAAAAGAAAGAAAAATATAGGTGCTTTGATTAAAATGCACTCACTCTGGATCCATGGAAATTTAAGTCATCCACGAGGTGAGTAATCCATAATACACTCACTCTGGGGCCATATAACTTTAATTTGCATGTGGTGTGAGTATCCTAAGATGGGAGACACATACACATATGTTTGGCATGTGCTCATACACACACGTGAGTGGCTATGGGGAAATTCATGCTTCAATCGGGCTTCTCGCTCAAACCATACCAAAGTTATACCGCTTAATAACTTTGAAAAGGAACCACACAAAAAATGGTCTTCGTGGTCCATGAGGCAAGCAAAACTTCATATGCTTCAAACTCAGACATTGTAAATGCAAAATAATGTCAGATTTGTTCAAAGCGATTTTTCTTAATTTGTGCAAGGTCTCTTCTTAGGAAACATTGTGCCTAATGTCCCCAAGAGAGGACAAGTCAAATAAATATCATGCTCTTGGAGGAAATCAAGCCCAATGACACCACCAAGAAAAGGACACATTACAAGAAGAAATAAATCACACAATGAAACATGAGTTTCAATGTATGCCCCCACTTTAAAGTGGTTGCTAACACCATTGCTATGAGAAATTTCTTTAAATTAGAAGAAGATGTGAGAGCCTATTTGGAAAGCCCTATGCCAAGTAATATGTTTCCAATAAGCTACATCATGAATAAGTATGTCACATGCAAGCCAACTTAAGGCATGTCATCCACATCCCAAGCTTGCTCTTATATGTACATGAAAGGTGATCAAATAGCCAAAAGAGACAATGACAAGTGACATACAAGGACAAGGCTACCTAACTCCTTTCCCCCACTTAGTGCATGACAAGGGTGAACCGAAATGATTGATGAGAAACATGCTAGTGTAAAAATCAGTATCAATTAGAGGAATTAGGTGCTTCAACACAAGGAAGAGCACCACACTCCTTAAGATGTTGAATTTTATCACTTAAATCCTTACTTTCATTAGTGGAATGACCATGAACTCTGTGATATGTGTAAAATGAATGTTTTTAGTAAAATTTCTTTCATGTTCTTGGAGGAAGAGATATCAAATGATCTTGGAGGATTCTTGACAACATACCTTCTTGATCCAAAAAAGATGTTCCTTTATTTTGCAACAAAGATATCTCTTGCTTAGTACAAGATGTCATACCTACACAAGGCTCTTTAGATTGCAATATTTAGTTCTCTCTTTTATAGGATGCTATAAAATCTAACGAACTCAAATAATTAGTGTTTTTTGTGATGACATTGACATTAAGTGAAGATTTATTTGTTTGTTTCATTTTTTGCAAAGGATAAAGACCACTAGTGTCTATTAGTTTAGGGTGCACTATTGTTAAAGTTGGCTTAGAAGAATCTTTTGTAAGAGTGTTGATATTGAGTGAAGGTTTATTTGATGGTTTGATTTCCATGAAAGGACAATAACCAAGACCATGAGTTGTTTCTTGTTTTTTAGGCTCTATAGGGTTACAGATACCTTGTTCTCTAGCACCACATCCTTTTCCACTATATCCAAGTTGTTTCATAAGCTCATAACCTTTTCCATCAAGCTTCATCATCTCTTTTGGATCTGGTGGTTGTTCGTAATTAGCTTTGACATTAAATATTGTTGTGTAATTTTTTTTCCTTTGTTCTAAAGTATTCGACGTGGATGCTTTCGAAGGGTCTTCCAGATTTTGTGTTGACATTACCGCTTTCTATTTTCCCTTGTCAGAATATTTGTGTATGATCTTGTATTCTTCGATGAATGTTGGTTCAAATTCTAAGGAACCCCAATCATCTTCAAATAGCTTTGTGACTTCTTCAATGTGTTTTTCTTTGTCTTTTTTTTGCATGGGTTCTACTTGTGTGGTTGGTGTTAATGTTTGCAAAGGATTTTCCTTGCCTTTCTCAATGTTTAAACAACTATTTGGGTCAAGGTTTTCTTCGAGTGTGTACAATTTTTTATTGTAGATGTATTTCATTTTACTTGTACACTCTTGGAGACATTAGGCATAATGCTCCCTAAGAGGAAGACCATTACACAAACAAAGTAAAATCCCCTTCAAGAAAAACACGATATTCAAAAGCATTTACAAAAGCATTTACATTGTGGTGCCTTATTAAAGTTATCAGGAGGATAACTTTGGTACGATTAGTATGATGGGATGCCAATATATTGGCATGAATTTCTCATTATATGGTGGGAAGCTGACACACTAGCATGCCTTTCTCACTAAACCACCTCATTGGGACAACTCACCTAGTGGAAAGATTGAGGTTCCACTACCCCGGAGTGAGCATATACATATTTTGGGATAACACGCCTAGTGGAAAGATCGAGGTTCCACTACCCCAGAGTGAGCTATTGGTGTTTTTAAAAAAAAAATCCATATAGAGATTGTAGGTATCTAAGAGGTAGCCAAACCCTATCAAGGAAAACTATAATCACTAATGGCCAACTTACGAGAGTCAGTTAAGGACTGAATTCTCCTACATTTTTGGCTCTGTAGGACCAAGGTGGGTAAACATAAACGTGTTCATATGAATTCCACATGACTGGTAAGAACACTTCTCGCATACAGATCACAATTCCTACACACTCAAAGGGATAGTGATCAATTCATAGTATTGGCAGACTAGAGAATGATTACCAGTGCCAAAGAGCAATGAAATTGACCCACTTATTTATTACAATACCTCCCAAAGGAGGAAAAGGTTTTAATCAAGTGTTTTATGTTCAATATTTGGATTTCCCTGCTTAGAGCTTATAGTCTTGAACTAATAAAAGGACACAAACATTTTCCAGTGCTTCATCCATTGGGCAACGGAGTCATACAGAACAAAATCCTGATGCGATGAACCTATCTCATATAGCATTACTATCATGAGATATTTCAGCACACTAAAATAGTACTTCTTCAAGAATCCTGAGCATATACAACCATGAACATGTAATTGACTCTTCAAGCATTTGATTAACTTCTTAAGCTAAAGCAAGAAAACTAATTACACTTTCAATTAACTATTGAAACTGAAAGGAGGAATCCTTGATAACTCCACTCATAATCCATGGCATACACACAAGAGAGTAAACCATATTAATTTTATAGATTTATTTTGATATCAGTAATTTAAAAAGCATATCATACTAATATGTATATAAACCCTACCCGAGATGATTTCCTGAACAAAATGTTCATAACACTTTAACTATAAAATGGACTGTACAAACTTCCAAGCTTCGGACTCCAAAAATTTTTTGACCCCCACAATGAGTCATGAAATCTCCTTTATACAATAGGAGAGCGACTAGAATTAGGCTACATTGTGATACAAAATTGAATTTCGACTCAAAATCAAATTCAAATTTACATTCCTTATCATAATGACATCATGCATGATCAAAGGAATCAAAAAACGGTTATGAAATAACCAGTCGAAAAACAAAATTTCATGCAAAGCATGCACACGTCCACATCCACACCCTTTTGATGAAACAACAGGAGAAGACACGTCCAACAAACCCACCGCCGATGACCATCAAGAAGATACACGGCCCCAGTATAGGCAACTGCTTTGAGTCCACGCCTGTGACAGTGATGAGACAACATCTTCCTTACCAGCCTTCCGAGCATCACCCCTAATAGTTGAAGCTGGTACCAACATGGTCATCAACTCAGCCTCCATGGCTTCCTCATTCACTCCCACGAGTTCAGTCAGAGTAGCCAAGTAACACCTATAGTCCGAGTCGATGTCAGATTCATCTGAATCCAAAATAATCATCGGGGATGAAAAGTGCCCTGGCTTCTTTCCAGTATTTCTTGTAGCACCCTCGAGTAATATGGGCATAACAGGCTCCGTTATGACAGGCAACCCATGGGATCCTAGCCTTGCACTCCTGTGTTGAATTGGTTTATCCATGAAAGAAATAGAGGTCTACAACACATAGGAGAAAAACTTTCCTATACACAGATATAAGAAGATGCAATATTTATTGCATACAACTCATTAAGCATTTATAGAATATCCCAGCATGCAGGGTACGCTTACTTGAAAGAATTTCAAGCATTTGAACAATTAGTGACCCAGATAACCATGAATACTCCCAACAAGATGGCACTGTTCACATGCTAGAGGCAATCAGGTGGAGATCCTCTGGAGAAGGAAAACCCCGTGCCATTAATGACATGAGCAACAACCAAGCAACACATGCCACGTGGACAACTCGCACACCCCCTGCTTGAAATTGAACCACCGATTCAGACCACATTGTGACAAAACGAAGGGCGGAGATTAAGTCCATGGATGTTGACAATCCATCTCAACACCCTCGAAAAACATACCCAATCAGAATCCTCAAAATAGTAGATCCGAACCACCAGGGGACCCACATAGTCCCACTTGTAGGAAAAGAGAAGCCACTTGTCATGTCCTCGCAGTCCTCGCAATACCCTCTCGAATATTTACTTTGCTCGTGCGAGGTGTGCGAGAAACCATAATTAACCATGTTATTAATGGCCATCACTAGTGAAAAGAGGGCCCCATGTCATATCCAATACCTCAGGAAGAAAACCCATGCATCCGTTCATGCCAGATGGCAACATCTCGCAAGCCTCGCAACATTTCCCGTGATGTAAGCACAAACCTTGTGAGGTGTGTGATGAATGGTCAAGATCCATCCCAGCAATCAAACGACTCATCAGAATTCAAATAAAACATTGAAGTGGGGGCCTGCATTGAAATTCCCAGCAATGTAGAACATAAGTCATCATGCCAAAAGACCGGCGAATTAGGTGAATGGGACCGATAAAGCATGACCCAAGAGGGATAAAACATCACTTGGGTGACTGGTTCGCCTTGGCGACATGTCACTGTTGAAACATAACAAGAGGTCCACTTCTCCTAGAAAATTAAAGTCCCATCATGAGCAACATATGTTATTGATTAATTAAAAAATGGATGCTTTATGGTTAAGACATAGAACATCACTTTTCTCCAACCAACATTCAAGAATTCCCTAGAGATATCAACCTAATGAAGAATGAAGGAGGAGATCTAACAATAGGGTAAATTAGGATATGTTTAGAGATTAATTAAGGTTGAATGATGGGTTCACCACCAAGTAAGAACTTGGAAAACTAATGAAATGCAACATGAAATGCAGAACCCTAATATGATGCAAACTTGATTTAAATGACCTATAAATGCAACAAGAATAAAACAAAAAGTTATAGAATAGAATGTGTGCAACTAGAAACAACTCTGAAATTTTGAAAAACTTGAATTTTTGACCCATTGGGACTCATTTTCTATTTTGGGAGAATCAGTCCTAGTTCTAAATTTCTGCATGGGAACAGGTCTCGAGAAAATGGGTATCCAAATATACAAAGATCTCTAAAAAACACCTACAGTGGAACTCATTTGCCACTTGTGGAAAATGAGTCCAGTTTGGCTTTTCTAGAAATTCAAAGTTCTAATTTTCACCTCTCAATCTGGTCTTCCTACTTCAATAGGTTCCCAGATCTGAAACTCTAATTTTGGGGTTACATAGATGACCTTTTAGTGAATATTTTTACCTTGAAAATGGGGAGACAACTCCAACAAGCTTGAAACCTAATCTTCAATGATCTTCAAGTCTTCAAAGCACCTAGATCTACAATTACACAAAGAGAGAGAGCAAAAGAGTTGATTGTTAGGACATAGGGGTTTTCCTTAGTCAAACCCCTTTTAGGTAATTAAACCAAATGATAAAAATAAGATTATGAAGCATGAACATGAATTAATACAATTAAAACCTTGCCATGATGATGGATCTTGAATTGCTGCAATAATTGATGAAGAATTTCTCCCTTGAATTCCTTAGAAATGGTGTTGAAAGCTATATTGATGACCTTGTGAATACTTGGAATGCATAACTCTTGCTTGCTTGACTTGATAATATGTATGTATGACGTTGCTTGGATGAAATGAGGATTTGAAAGCTTTTTCATATAGGAAATCCACTTAAATGACCGTTAATTTGATCCCCAAGGCTGACATGGAAGAAATTTGAATTAAAAACCCACTTTTCCCACCCAAAACCTCAAAAAAAGGCCAAATGGGACTCATTCACCCAAGGTGGTGAATGGGTTCCACAAGGGCTATTTTTGGTTCTTAAGTGTTAGGGAGTGAAGAAATTTAGCTTACATGTTGATCTTATTGGGTTTTTGATTAAAATATGCCTTAGGATGCACAATATAGGGTCATAGGGGCCTATTAAACATTATATAAAGGTCACAAATGCAAGAGGGCCCAAAATCCAATGTGAAAGTTTAAACAAATATACTTTACAACACTAAATTAAGGAAAAATTGGGTCTATTTAGCTTAGAAGGTCCCTAAATCCCATGTGGATGTGTTAAACACATTACAACACTAGATTAGGTCCACCTTAGTTTACAAGCCTCCTAAATTTAATGTGAAGGTGTAAATAAATAAACTTTACAACATTAAATTACGGAAAATTTAAGTTAATTTAGCTTAAAAAGGGCCCAAGACCTAATGTGGATGTGTAAAACACCTCACAACACTATATCAAAGGTGACATTAATTCCAATTTATAATTAATTATTCCCATATCGAGTGTGAATATGTAAAGGGATACATTTTTCTACACTACAGTTATGGAAAAATAGCCTCGTCTCACATTGTGTTGAAACAGTTGTGCTTGATCCTTTGTTTTTGTTTATTTTTCTTGGCCTTTGAAAGGTTATGATCATGTGATTTTTTTATTTTTGCATACTTAAGTGTCTTGGATCTCTACTTTAGTGTGATTTTTACATGGGGCCATCTTGTCACTAAAGTGGGGGAAAAATGTAGTAACAAAAAAGAAAGCCTTTTCCCTTAGTTTGATAATTAACATTAAAGCAAAATTACGGTTGTCTTGGAGTGGTGTTGTAATGTTTTGTACACATTCACATCATTCTAGGACCTCTACTTGACTAAAAATTCCCTTAACTAATCCTTTGCAAAGGTGTTGTAAAGTGTTGTACCACACTTTCACACTTTTGTAGGATGTATTTGCTTAATTAAGCCTCATGGGCCCCTTCCTAAATAAAATGTATATAATCTGTACCTTTTTTAAGTGTTGTAAAGTTTTATAAATCACTTTCACACTTATCTAGGTTGTCTTAATTAATTGTGGTTAATTGGAGTTATTAACCCCCCTTTAATTCAAATTTAGGCCTTAACTTTGACACCTCCTGAAGATCTATCCCGATAATCGTGATTTAACCAACAAAATATTTCATTGGGAAACGTTTGGTCCTAGTAAGTTGAGCCAAGACCCATTCACCCTTGCTAGTGAATGGGTCCCCCCTTAACAGGACCTCCCTTTTTTAGATGATCCGGAATGGGTTTTTAACCCTCTTTCAATCCCCTGGGGTTAGGTCTTAGTAAACTTAGCCATGACCCATTCGCCCAAGGTGGTGAATGGGTCCTCCCTTAATGTGCCCCCCACTTTTTAATTTCATTCTAGTGGGAATTTAATAATGTTTCTTCTTAGATCTAGTTTCATCCTTAATTCTTTTAATTTTGGGGTTAATCTCCTAATTTAGTATAAATAAGGGGTTAATTCACATTGTTTCTCCTAAGAAATCTCAACAAGAGCTAGAAAATTTATGAAGAATTCAAGTGATCAAGCATTAGACCATTTCAAAGGAATTCATAGGGCATTTCAAGCAATATTTCAAGTGTTTTATTGTATTAATTCAAGATCATATCATCATTTTAAGGGTTTGATGCATCCACTCATTTGGTTTAATTACCTGCATGGGGTTTGACTGAGGAAAACCCCCATTCACTAACAAACAACAAGTTTTTCTAGATTTGAGTGTGTTATTGCATATTTTCAAGTTGAAGATCAAGTTGAGCAAGATTTTGAGAAAAATTGTCAAAGTTACAAAGTTGCAAAAAAGTTGACATTCGAAGTGCATGATCATGGAAAGAGCTCTACAAAATTGCATATAGACTTCCAAAACTTGATAATAGGGAATTTGAGAGTGCATAAATCAAGGAATACGATCCTGAAATGAGATTTTGAAACCCTAAAAGGATCCATTCACCATTGAAGGCGAATGAGTCCTCCATAGCTCAAAAACAACAAATTTTTGGCCAGGTACACAACTTTTTATGCTCTTAAAAAATCCCCAATAGTTTCTATAATAGTTAGGTTTCATGTTTGATTGTTATTTTCATCTTATTCTACATAATTTTAGGTGTTTAGGGTCTTAGAAAAATAAATGGTCCATCACCTTGTTCATTCATGTTGGTGGACCCTATTTTTCACCCTTAACAAATCATAACACTCCAAAATCTCCTAATACCTTCATTCTAAAATAAAAATTTCAACCTATACAAGTTGATTCTCATTGTATTTCACATGCAACAAAACTCTTTAGTGATGATTTGGGATCATTAGATTTTACACCCTATGTCAATAAAGAATACAAATTCTCACCCTCGAAGTCCAAAGAGTCATATACAAACAATTCATTTTCAAACACAAGTTCTAGTGATTATTGGGATTCATTAGATTTTACACCCTCCTTTATGAGAGAGCACAAAATCTCACAATCTAAACCAAAGAAACCTTGTGTTTTATTTTCTCAACTTGGTTCTTCATCAACAACATTACCCTGTGATGGTGATGGGAGCTATTTAACTCCCATCCCTCATGAGATGATGATGCATAACTTTAAGAAACCTAAAAAGGATTTGTGTTCTCATGAAGAGGCCAATCCTTATTAAAATCATACACCCCCTTGCTAATAAAATTCATCCTAAACATGGATACAATGAACACATGAAGCAAACTAATATGCCATACTCTTTCAAGAAAGATATAGGCTTACCACCTTTATCTCCATTTTCATCTAAGGCCTTACCATTTAGTGTGTTTATGAAATATTGTGCAAATAAAGAAACATCTTCTATCATTGATCAAAAGAGTATCTTGTTGAGACTACTCCAATATCGTTTAATATCTCTCCCTCCAAGAACACAAAATAAATTCTGCTACAAAAATTTATTTTGTGCATATCATAGAGTTCATGGTCATTCTACTAATGAATGCAAGCCTTTAACTAACAAAATTCAACATATTAAGGAGTGTGGTGCTCTTCCTTATGTGGGAGGACCTACCTCCACTAACTGATATTGATCTTCACTCTAGCATGTTTCTTGGTTCACCCTTGTCTTGCACTAAGTGGGGACAAGGGGGATAGGTATCCTTGTCCTTGTATGTCACTTTTTGTTGTCACTTTTGTCTAGTTGACCACACTTCATGTAAATATAAGAGAAATCTTGGGATGTGGATGTCACACCTCAAGTTGACTCGCATGTGACATTACATCGACACTCATGTTTCACTATGCAATTTTCTTTATTCTTGCAATGCATCCTTTTCTTGGTGGTGTCATCGGGCTTTATTTCATTTGAGAGTGTGATACTTCTTTGAATTAGCCTCTCTTGGAGACATTAGGAAAAATTTTCCCTAATAAGATACCCTACATGAACTAAGAAAAATCCCTTTGAACGTACCTTACACTACTTTGCATTTACAATATCAATTATATGGATACCTTGCATAACACACTTTGCATGCCTATGGAGCCATCGTGTTTGTCCATGAGTGTTATCATATGAAACTTTTATTTCCTCATGGAGCTCAAAGTTCATTGTTATGTTGTGTCTTATCAAAGTTATCATGAGGTATAGCTTTGATCTGGTTGATCGGGAAGCCGAACTTAGACGTGACTTTCCCTTTGCCACTTGCTTGTGTGTGAGAGCATACCGACCGCATGTCTATGTGTCGAACCTTTTTGGATACTCATCCAACGAACAACCTAAATTTGTGTTGCCTTAGAGTGAGTGTGCATTTTTAGACAAACAACTTAGATCTGATCCACAACGTGCAGTACAAATGATTGAGGCTTGATCCACCTCTTTTTTATTTTTTCTTGTTTATGTTTTTCTTTGTTTTAGTTATTAACAGTGTATGTTTGTGTATCTCGATGTTACATATTATACACCTTGTGTGTGTCATTTTTTGCTTATGTTAGTTTGACATAGGATCTTGGATCTTGTGGGCTTCTCCACCTCATTTGATCCTTTTCATCCTTTATCATCTGCATTGGACGCTCAGACCCCTCTTGAATGTATACTTTAGTGTGAGTTTGAAGCAAGTTCCTCCTCTCACTAAAGTAGGGGCTAAAAATAGTGTAGAAAAAGTCATCATTTACATTTCACACTTAATTTGGGAATTATTAACATTAAAATGGAGCTAATTTTGACTTGATCTAGAGTTGTAATGTGTTTTACATATTCACATTGAATTTAGGGCCCTTTTAAGCTAAATAGACCTAATTTTCCTTAATTTAATGTTGTAAAGTGTATTTCTTTACACCTTCACATTAGTTTTTGGTCCCTCTTTCATTTATTGGTGAAAATTGAGGAGTTTTATTAGCTTAATACTTTGTAAAAATTTAATATTGCTGATCTAAATATGCTTTTCCTTTGTTATAGATTCTTTGTGGGTGATTATCTGATTAATCCATTTTATTGTTTGTCGAATGTAGACAGAAGTTGATAGAAGAAGTAGACAGGATATTAGAAAGATTACACAAGAATATACTGTGAAGAAACCCTTTCAAGAAAAAAAATCCACCAAGAATTAATCTATTATTCAATCTTTGAAGTAGATTACAATAGCTCCAATTATTGCTTGAGAATGCCTCTTTTTCCTTCACCAAAACTTATTCACAACCTGCAATAAAACTGATAATAAATCTCATCAACTTGCTTGAGATAAATAGACATAAATGAAATTTGTAAACTCCAAATGAGTTACAATTATAATGCTCAAGCCCTATCCCTAAAAGGTATTCCTATATCTTGCAAGTAGAGTTATGCCATTAAGAACAATGTCAAATCCTCAACTTCATCCATTTGGGCATCCCAGACTAATGTGCCAACTCAACCTTTATTCTATAAATATCTTCAAGGCTTCATCCTCAAAGTAGGCACCCAAAAGATGGCCCACTTAACTCAACCTTCTGAAATATCTCAACTTGCAAAGGAGTTAATTCCAAGAAGCCAACTTTGGCACCCAAGATGGGTCCAAGTCATTTCTTGTTAACTGAAACATTTTTCAACACCATTCATGCAAGAATGGTCATCCCCTATTAACTGAAGGTATTCCATGTTATTTTTCATGCAACTCAAGTCATTAGCCATGCATTCTAAGTTAACTGAATTCAACTAGCATTCAACTAAAAATAACTGAAGATAACTAAACCATAACTGAATTGAACTAAACTAAACTGAACTAAACTGAACCGAACTGAACTGAACTTCAATCCCTATTTTATAGGTACTCAACATGCAAAAATCAAAATCCCTATTTTGTAGGAACCTAGGATGCATTTTTGAAGTGTACTCAATTCACCAACCAGTTAACTAAACCAAAGTGATCCCACCTCCCATGTGTGTGGCCATGTGCTCCTGTTTTGTAGGAGCTAACTCCAAGGCATCCCCACATGCTCCTAGCACTTAGAATTAATTACAAATTCCAGTTTAAATGTTTATTTCATTCCAAATTAATCTCTTCCTAATCCTAGAGTTGTGAAACCCATTCCAAGGACTTAGGAGATACATGAAATAAGTTAAGAATGCAATTAAATGGAATCCTATTCCCAACATTCTCCCACTTGACATTATCATTGCAATTATTCTAAACTAGGAATCATTTAATAGAAATCAAGTATAGGAATCAAGGCCAATGGCCTTCCTACACCACGATAAATTTTCTACAAAATTGATTAAAGTGTCAACTTTCTCAATCAATACATTGCTCAAGCCTCTGTAGTATCCATGAGCACCCACCAATCAATCCATGCCAACTTCAAATTCAACCTACATAATAATGAAGGTCCAAGAAAATGATTAATACCCAAAAAACTACAACCTCTCTAAATTTCATGAAGATAACCATATCCTACCAAAGCTCCCACTGAACCATGATACCGAGCTATACATGGCAACAAGATAAACATTAAACCATCAGTGTCAAAAAACTCCCATTGAAACATGTAACCAAGCTATCCATGACATCGTGATAACCATCTTCTAAATGAAGATTATCCATGGACTTAACACAATCAAAAAAAAAAAATTTAATGATACAACTCCCAAAAGGTCAAGTAAAATCAAAATCTTTAAACCAAGAAGATGAAACTCAAGGTAACCATCCCCATAAATAGAAATCAACCCATAAACCATGTCATAACATCCCTCAAAATTAATCCTCCAAAACTAACTATCCATAGCTCAAGATCCATATCTATGAAAGATAAAACATATAAACTCATGCTAAACCATACTTAAATGAGTCTCCATAATCAACCATGAATCAACTCAATCCCATGAGAAATCAAAGCATGAGACATATCACATTTTGAAATATATAATGGGAAAATACCTTTCAAATAAAGAACTGTCGAGTGTGTTTAACTCACGTCCAACCAAGGTGTAGGCTTCTCGGTCTTTACTATTGAGAAAACCTTTTCTTATAAGTAACCATTCCGACATATATCTCTTACCATAAGAGAACTTAAGCCTCACCTATTTCTCCAAGTATCCGTGAGGACCTCTAACCAACCAATCCATGCCAAACTCCAAATGCAACACAAAACCATCATGAAGTAATCAAGAAAATGATTAATGTACCCAATACTTAAGAGAACTACTATGATCAATGTCAAAACTCCAATTATGAACTAGAAACATAAACTTGACATCCATGATCTAACCATCTCCACCTAGGAGATCACATGCACCATAACATACATATATGCATCCTAGTCTCATGATAACAAGTACCATGTCTAACTCTAAAGGAAACAAGAGTAAACCATGACATAACCAATCTAAGCCAAGAAAACATATCTCCATATCACCTGAAGATAACCTTACCAATGATGCATCCAGTCATTGCCAACAACTCCCATTGAACCGTGGTACCAAGTCACACATGGCATCATGACTACCTTCCTCTCCATGAGGATCACTCTGAAACATCAGGCTTAGCCCACTCCTCATCTAACCTTTATGAAGGTTTCTTTGTCTCATTACAAACAACAAACCACTAATCTCTCTCTTTAAGGAGATCTTCCATTTTTAATTTCCACATCTCATACCTAGATCCATTGAACCTTTCAATATCTAAATGAGAATTCATTGTAACAAAACTTATTTCCAAAATCAGCAAATAACCAAAATAATAAAAGCTCCCACTAAGCCAATAAATCCTTCAATCTTTAAGAGAAAGGGGTCCCAATACTCTACCCAACCTCAACTATGGTACCAAATGTTGAGTGAACCAAAGTGGATCCAACCTCCCATGTGTGCGCCCATGTGCTCATATTTTGTAGGAGCTAACTCCAAGACATCCCCACATGCTCCTAACACTTAGAATTAATTACAAATGCCAAATTAAATGTTTATTTCATTCCAAATTAATCTCTTCCTAATCCTAGAGTTGTGAAACCCATTCCAAGGACTTAGGAGATACATGAAATAAGTTAAGAATGAAATTAAATGGCATCCTATTCCCAACATTTATTACCTTCATTTTATCATTAATATGCCCTTAAGACCCTATATTATGCATCCCAAGGCTTATTTCAACCAAAATCTCAACATAGACATCAAATACACTTAATTTCTTAATTCCTTGACATTTTTTCCACCTAAAAAAGCTTGGTGGGACCCATATGCCATGATGGGTGTATGAGTACCATCTAGATGGGACTTATACATAAAAATTGGCATATAAGTCCCATTTGGCCCCTTTTTAGGGTTTTGAGCAAGAAATCAGGGTTTTAAATTCAAATTTCATGAATGTTGGCCTCTGGGATCTCATAAACAATAAATTGGATGGATTTCCTTTATAAACAAGGTCTCAAATCATTATTTCACTAATTCATAATATCAAGTCTAGCATTCAAGAATTAAGAATTCGAATATTTCAGAAGAGTGTTAAGAGAGTTTACAAGAGCATTTATAAGGTGTTCAAGGGTAGTATTCTTCATCATTTGTTGTAGAAATTCAAGATCCATTATCATGTCAAGATCATCAAGCATCAAGCATGTTATTGAACTAGTGTTGTGATGTAGCATTGAAGATCCATTTGCAAGCATAGTTTCATATCCATATTCAAGATAAAGATCTGCATTCCACATTTCCACTTCATGTTAGATTTTTTATTTACATGTCAAGACCTAAATCTCAAGACATAATTCAAGGTATCATTGTTCATGTTTCATTTTCATGATTCAAATTCATTTTTCATCATTTGACCTAAACGGGGTTTGACCTAGGAAAACTCTTATTCTCTAACAATCAACAAGTTTCTCTTCTCTTTGGTGTGTGATTGCAGATCTAGGTGTCTTGGAGCTTGAAGATCCTTTGAATATTAGGTTGCAAGGTTGAATAAATTCATTAAGTTCTCAAAAGGTAGATATCTTCATGAAAAATCACGTACAGGTTGCAAATTAGGGTTTTGGATCTAGAAACGAAGTGTGGGAGGAAGGGTAGAGATTGTAGACTTGATTTAGATCTTAACCATCCAAAAAAGTAGTGGGAATGATATGCCACTTGTGGCATATGAGTCCCAGTATTAGGATTTTTTGAGATTTCAGAAGATCCAGATCATACATTGATAGATTCCAGTTTTGGCATAGAAACCCTAGTCTAGGACTAAATCACCTAGACTAGTGTATGAGTCTCAGTGGGCATTAAATATCAGGTTTTCAGGGTTTTGGAGCTTTTTTTGACCTCACACTTCTTCCAAGTACACCTCTATTCATTCTCAGTTTGTCATTTTATATTTCAATTTCATTTCTTGGGTCATTTAGTTAGGTTTTTCATAGTACTTTGCATGTTACATTCATCTCTTGTCTTTCCTAGCCTTAGCTTGGTGGTGAACCCTCTCATTGTCTTTAATCACACCCTAGGATACCTTATTGTAAGATGTATTTCCCTCTTTCTATCTT
Source organism: Sequoiadendron giganteum (assembly GCA_007115665.2). Lineage (NCBI taxonomy): Eukaryota > Viridiplantae > Streptophyta > Pinopsida > Cupressales > Cupressaceae > Sequoiadendron > Sequoiadendron giganteum. Next base: position 169,799,770 of record CM021107.1, read on the forward strand.
CGAATTGAGATATCTATGGTTTCCTTGAGTGTAGCAAGTGTGAAATAGGAACCCCACCCTTGTGCTCCATTCCTCAAAGGTGGGGCATACTATTTCCATTGCTACATCAGTCAGCCAATCAAAATGAGAAACTGGGGGATCATAATTTTATCAATCATGAAAGTGGGTGAGGGTAATTAATTAATATTGTTGAGTTGAATGTGCAAATCATGTTTGGCTTTTACAACCAAAGTTGATTTTTTTGTTTTGACCTTTTTTAATGATTTTTGAATAATTCATTTAATTGTTAAATTTTAGAGGAAAGTGACTTAATTAAATTTTTGAGTATTAATAATTTAATTGACTTAGGGTAAATTAGTGACATAATTAAATAATTGATGTTTTTGATAAGATAAGCAACATTTATAGGGCAGTGTACCCTTTACACATCGAGCCACAATTGTCAAGAAGGATCACCAAGCATGGTTTTGAAGGGACCATGAACCCACTACAAAACTAACAAGTCAAAAAATTAGAGAGAAGCAGAAGAACCAAAAACATGCAGTAGAGCCAAAAAAAACCAAGTCACTAGACAACCAGGATTGACAACACACTTAGAACCAACAGTCCTAAGTCAAATACAAATAACAACTCAATTCGGGCCTCAAAACCAAGAGTGACAAAACCTTTAAGAAAAATAGTAGCCCTAAGTCAAAAAAACTAAAGTTCTCGAGCCAAGAAACAACCCCTAAAAAATCTAGCCCAAGGAGGTTGTTTCAAGAAACCTGATCACTAACCACCTACAACAGCTGGACAACGATCAAACTTCCACTCGAATAAAACAATATTGAGTCAAGTGGACCCTTACCAAAAGAGGGGTATGAAACACAAGTTGAAGAGGAACATTCTTTATAATGCACCAGCCATCAAGACACCAACCCTGAACCCACCTCAAAAGGATGGGGCTCCCCTCTATAGGAGAGGAAGAAGTGGGTACCAGAACTACCTTAGAAACCTCCCTCTAGAGAAAGAACACACCACCTCGATAGGGACCAACCCAAGAGAGAAGCACTTCCCTCCAACCCTACAATAACCAGGTCCACCTCAATAGGAGAGGGCTCCACCTTATTAGGATCTATATTCACCTCTATAGAATACGATTGTAGAACATGGTAGCAAGAAAGAACTTTAGCAGCATAGGCACACATCTCCTCTAAAGGTATCTAGACCGATGGAGCAAAGGAAACATAGAAAACCTCTGAAACCCTATCAAATCTTTTACCAACAAAGGCACCAACCTCCACAAGGGGAAAACAATCAACCAAGGGAGTCCCTTAAAACAAAGACCCCACAGCCACCCACAAAGAAACAAGGCCTCGAAAGGGAAGTATGCAACTCCCATCCATACCACAGAGATAGGCAAAGGATAACAACACTCCCACAGGGCAGGGCCGCCTCCCCCAATCAAACACAGACACCAAATCCATCACTCCCATCAACCAAGAAGCCTTCCAAAAGCACAAGTCTCTTTTCACAAAACCCTAGCCAAGACACCAAAAACTCCAAAAGAACCAAGGAGCAACCACGAAAGTTCCCCCAAAAAACAACTGTAGCAACACACAACTAGGAATCACCACAACCCTTACTTTAGGAAAAGTCCAATAGATCCATAGACCCCGAACCACCAAGGCCAAAATAGAAGCTCATCTAGAAACTCCACAAAAACTAGAAAGCTCTAAGGAAATCCCATCACACAAATGCATAACCGCCACAGAGGCAAAGGGACCCAAAGGAGGACCCGAGGGAGCAATATTAGTCTCCAAGACACCATAGCAGCAGAGAGGCACACCAAACTCAGGAAAAAACCAAGGAAAATCTGAGCCATAGACATCCTTGAAAAAAAAGAGGAGACAAAGAGGCAAGCACCCACCAAAACCACAAACCCATAGGAGCTTGTGAAGACATAGATCAACACCCAACCAAGCCATAAAGCTAAGAACTGGGGTAAAACCACCATTAAGCACAACAGGCATAGGAAGCTTGGAGAAGAACACCCCCAAAGGCACTAGGCCCAACCACCAAAGCAAGGTAAATGAACAAGGAGGAAGCAACAACTCCCTCAGGGTGCACTCCAAACCCTCCTCACCATTTATAGACCCCCAATTAGGCTTCCCTATCCAACAAGGCACCAAGGTTGAAGGTCGAGCAGTAGGAGACAAACCATGGCACCGTGGTAGCCATAGCACCAAGGCACAACCAACCTGCTCCAACAAACAGAGCACCAACCGCCACCGTCATCATCATCATCATCAAGGTCGATGCCATCAATCTCTGCAAACACACCAACATAATTCAAATGTCCAGACCCGTGCCCATTCCTGCTCATCATTTTTTTATTACAATATGATTGTTATGTTAGCTAAATAATTGATGTTATTTAATTAATTAGGAGGAATAGATTTAGATTAGGAATTTATTAAATAAATGAAATTTATTTAATTAGTCAAAAATGATGAAAAAGTGAATTAATTAAATAATGTAATATTATTCAATTAATAGAGGAAATTAGGGTTTTTGATGTAATTGATGTGAAATGCAGTGATATTATATGATGATGATGTTGATGATGAGAAAATGTCATTCAATATGTGTGATAAGTACTAGGTCAATTTTACATGTCTACAAAGGTTATTTTATGATCACAAAATTGACCATTTCCTTTATAAAATTTATAATATTTTTTATTGACTACCCTAGGTTTTATTTTACCACCATGATTCAACTAAGTAGATATTTTGCATAATTTGATGCTATGTGCTAATAGTTTAAGGAATTTATTATTGTTTATTTTGCATCCACACATATTATCTATAATTTACAATTTCTCTCTCATTCTAAGTTGTTGCAACACTTTAATTAGTGTGCACTAAAATAAATTTATATTTACACATGCTTTCTAGATCATATACCCATGTCATAAGAGTGTTTTTCTAAGACTTATTACGCTTATTTCTATTTATTAATCTAGGAGAATGTGTCCAAAATAAATATATAGGGGCTTCCCTACCATTGTATTCTTAAATATTTTTGGTCTTTAAATATATATAAATGATAAAGAAAATATAAGAAAATCAATCAAAGTAAAATTTAATAATCCATATGTTGCAAAACCAAGTTTATAGGTATGTGGAGTTTTTTTAATTTTGGACTCAAACTTGCACATATCAAAAATAAATTTTGGTCTTGAGGTGAATAGAATACAATTATAACATATTTATAATATAATTTTTTTATTAATCTTGGATCTTCATTTGAATAATTCATTCCTTAGTTACAAATCTAATTACCATTACTCATTTAATTTATTTATATACTTCAAATATTTATTATTTTTACAAAATCAATCACCCCAAAATTATCAAATAAATCACCATAGATTAAAATTTACTTGTGTGTATACATGTATTATGACATTATCTAGTGCCAAATAGTCTCATAGTTTTCATGTTAATTGACATGGAAAGATGCTACAACCAATATACTCAGTAGATGATAATCTTATTGATTTATATTATTTAGTATCATAATTTTTTACAAATTGAAAATGAATTCAATATAACACACATGAAAAATATTATTTTAGTGTGGTTCCAAGTTGTACACATATTTTGAAAGTTACATCTATTCTTTATATCAAGTCAAGTAGGCCTATTCATGGCTACCGTATGGCATGGTTGGTCATCACTTGGGTTATAATTATTTATTTTTCCTTTTTTGTTCTATATTACCATAGGGAAAGAGCCTCCCAATTTTACAAAATATTGATGAATAAGTGGAAATTCTCTCTCCTATCAATTGGCCTAGATATTTTCTCTCTCTAAAGATGATTTTGGCCTATTTTTGTATTTTATTTTGTTACTCCTTACATGGGTATTGTGTGTTTCCTCTTTGGGATCAAAGTCACAATTTTTAGAGGCAACAAGAGAACCTTAATTCATGATGTTATATAGTTACATTACTTTATAAGGATTCCCATAATATCATTTTATGTCTCAACATTATTTCATATGCATATTTTTAGTTATAAATTATTTAATATCCTTTATCATTTTAGCATTCACATGGACCTCTAAGTGGGAGAAAGTAAATAAGATAAAATTTGCATATCGATTTTATTTCCCATTTATCTTTGTTCTTATTGTTAGGAAATACCTTGATAGTTGTACATACAAAAAAATGATAAGATTTTATGGAATGTATGATTCACACCTCTCTTTTTTACCCATTCTTATATATACATACCCTCACATATTTAGCTACCACAATATTCATACAATCACATAACCCAATACATTAATGTTATTTGAACATTTACTAAACCCATATAGTTAAGTAAGCTTTTAGTTTATAATTATTCATTATATTTGAGATAGAGGATACTCATTGCATAATATTTTATTCTATATTTTTTTTTTTTCCATGTGGAGAATATGGTATATGATGAAATTGCATGCTAAAATTATATAACATTCATTATTTTATATTTAATATGCAAGTTAGTGAGTGAGCTAAATACTTTGAGATTCATGATTATTTTATGAATCAAATATACATGAAAGTGGGGGGAAATTAATAGTGAAATTTACATACCTAGGTCATTTCATAAATAGTTTTTTGACCATTTTGAATAAATGTCATTATATATGTCTGTATTAACAAATGACGTAATATTGTGAAATATTGGAAACATTTCTTTAGCCTTTAATCACAACTATATATATGTATGCATGAATATTTAGCCTATACAATATCAATATATTCACATACTCCAATACATTAAACTTATTCTAGAATTTATAATGTCTATCTATACACCTAGTCAAACATAGTTTTCATATATTTGGATATGACTATTTTCGCATCTATGGTCATTTTTGTGGTTATAAACTTGATCACTTCCTTTGCAAACATTAAATTTATGTTTTTGTTGAATGATCCCCTTTATTGTTAGGCCATGTGCTAAGTAAGTAAATATTTTATAAAATTTGATGTTGTGCACTATAATATAAAAATATTTTTCATTACATCCTCACATGTCATAAATTTCATAAGTCTTTTCTTTTCCTAAGGATTTGTAACACAATAATTAGTGTAGTAAAAGGAATATAAAACCACACAAAAATTCTAGGAGGATATACATATTCAAAGAGTGTTTGTTTTAAATATATAACATTCATTTTTATGGGTTGACTAAGGAGAACATGTCTACTAGTTGTCTTATCAAATTATTCCTAAATACTTACAATATATATAAATATAAAAGGTGAAATGATAGATGTGGATTAGTTGATGCAAAAGGCATAATTCTATCAATTTCTAAGCTAAGTTTGTGGGTACAATAAATTTGAACAATTTTGGACTCAGCATGGCACACAGATAAAATAGTATTATGATATTGAGGTAAGTAATAGAATATAATTTAATATTTTTAGTCTTTAAACATTATTATTCTAGATTCTTCATTGGATCGATTGACTATTTTGTGAAAAATATAATCATCATTTATCATTACATTTATTTTCATACCTCTAATAGATATTATTTTAGAATATCAATCACCCTTATATTATTAGGAAAATCGGTCTAGATTATTTCTACTTATTTCTTAGTATATTATTACACTAAGGCCACAAATGCCCAAATGCATCATGTCAATTAAGATGGAATAAAAAGTTACAACCCACATTGCTTAGTTCATAATTTCTATTCATTAGTATTACTTAGTATTATAAATTTTCCCATTTACAAATTGAACTCAAGCTAAGACACATGCAAATGATCATTTTAGTATGGTTCCAAGTTACACATGTATATATAATGTTAAAGGGATTCGTGGTATATGATACATATTTTTTGTTTTTTTAGTTTTGCAACTGCACACCTCTTTCAATCTCCTTAATATGAGGTCAAATAAGTATATCCCTAGATAACATAGGGCATGATTTTTGATGGTCTAGGTTATATTTCTTTATTTATCCTCCATTTTCTTTCATGACTTTAGAGAAACACTCTCTTAGTTTTAGAAAAGAGCTCGAAGTATAAAAATATATCTCCTTTCCTAACAATTAGCCCATATTTTTCCTCTCACCAAGGATGAATTTGGCCTCCTCTCTCCAAGGATGAGTTTTGCCTCTTTAACCCTTGTATGGGTATTGGGTGTCTTAAAGGGATTATAGTTACAATTTTGAGATACAATAAAAAAACATTAAGTGATGGCATAATGCATGATGCATTATTTTATATGTACCCAAATGATATCCTTTTATGTCTCAATGTTGACAAGTTAAGTGTAAGTTCCTAGTTCTAAATTTATTTTAGGATTCACATGCATTTAGAAATTAAGACAAAAAAAGAAGATGAAATTTGAATGTTGTAGTAATAGAAAATGTGCCCCTTTTTCCTTAGTTTGGGAATAAATAATTAATATTAAAATGAACCTAATGTTGCCTTGATTTAGTGTTGTAATGTATTCTCACATTCACATTAAGTTTAGGACACTTTTAATAAAATGGACTTAATGGTGCCTTATTTAGGGTGTTGTAAAGTGTATGTTTAAACTTTCACATTAATCTAGGGCTTTATTAATTAATTAAGATTAATTTGAGCTTAATTGGCCCCTTAAATTCAAATCCAAGCCTAATTAATTGCATTTTTTAAGGGATAAATCTTGACATTCATTAATAATATTACACAACAATTAATCTTGCAAGGAATGTGTCCTAGGGTAGTGACCTAGGACCCATTCACCACATGGCAAATGGGTCCTCACTAGGGTTGGTATGTGGTGAATGATCATGCAAATATGGTACACTCATAATGTATCCTATTTTTTCTCATCAGGGGGTTGGTATTTAATTTTTTGTTAACTGAGAAATGAAAAATGAATTCATATTTAACCCTGATTCTAGAAGCTTCCAAAAAGTTTGTTATAAGTGGTTGGGATGTGGTGTGTGATTCATGAGATTGTAATATGTTTTACATTGGATAATAAAATCATTGGATGGCTAAGTTTTTGTGGATGTAGCCCATATTGGGTGAACCATGTTAAAATTTTGTGTTGATCTCTTTTGTGTTATTCTTCATTGTTATTTTTTGGTTATTTAATATGCATATAATTGTTAATGTTTATTGCTCGGATCTACCTGAACCCTAACAACTAGGTCCTAGAACCCCCTTTTTACTTATTATTTCACAATCCTCAAAGTGTGTGCTAGGACCCATTTTCCCTATGGTGAATGGGTCCTAACTTAACTTAGGACACCCCTTTGGAATATGTTTTTGGTGGTATTTTAATGATTTCAAATCATACATCTAATGTTAGCTTGTGATATTTAAATTTCACAAATTAAGAGTAAGTTATGTATAAATATAATGCTATTTCACCTAGTTTCATCTAAATGACCTAGAATTTTTATGAGAAATAAAGACTAATTTCACAAGAGAATTATAGAGCATTCAAGAGCATTCAAGAGCATTCAAAATTCAAGGGTAGATTATTAAAGTTTATTGCAACAATCAAATATCTATTTCATCATGTCAAAGTCATGCATGTTGTTGAGCCAATGTTATGTTGTAGCATTGGTGATCAAGTTCAAGCATTCAAAGCCATTATCTTATGTGAAATTCATGATCAATATCTACACTCATTGAGGCCTCTTCATGCTAAATTTCAGATTTGCAATCCAAGGTTTCGATTGGGATTGGTGAGCAGTGGCATTGCTTTGTTCATTCATCTTTACTTTTAAATGCATTGTTTCAATTCAAGGTTTAATTACCAAAATGGGTTTTGACTGAGGAAAACCCCTATTCCTTATCAAAGTAAATTTTTTCTTCTCCTTTGATGTGTGGTTGGCGGTTTTAGGTTGAAGACCCAGTGGAGAGAAAAAGTTGTCATCTTTCTTGCAAGATCACAAAAAGTCTTCTATAGAATTTATTTACGACTTTCCGAAGTTGAACACCTAGGATCTGGGAGTACAAACATTGAAGAACAAGACATAGAAATTGATTTACCAAAACCCTAATAGGCACCCATTTCCCACTAGGTGAATGAGTCCTTAGTGAGGCCTAAGAAAACACTTTTTTCATCAAGTACACAACATTTTACCATCTTAAAACCTACCTTTTTACTTTTATATCAGTTAGGTTTTTTTTTTATATTCATCTATGTATAATTGAATGAAATAACTAGTGAAAAGTGAGGTTCATTATCTTTTTGATCCATTTGGGGTGACTCTTCTCATTTTTCCTTTGTTTCATTTTCGTAAACCCAACTTTTTGAGCATTGTAGTCTTCTTATTTTAGGAGTTATTATCATATTAGATTAGATATTGCATTCATTTGTATTCATTTTCATTGAATCAAATCTCATTTAGAGTGATTAATTTGCATACAAATTTGCGTCTCATCTAGGGTTTTTAGGATTGCATTGTTTGCATTCTTTAAATATGAAAATACAAAAAAAAATACTCATTTTGCATATCATCTTGCATCACATAAAATTTCATTTAAAAATTGAAAACAAAATTTCATATCAAACTAGATGTTTTAGGTCATCATTTTTTTTATAATTTGCACTCGAATTTCACATTGCATTTATAGAAATCAGAACCTAAAACTTACTGTACAAAATTGAATCTGAAAACCATTGAAAAAGACCTAATAATCAATAGAAATTTATTTCAAAAACATAATCTAGGACCCATTCTCCCTAGGGTGAATGAGTCCTTGGTCAAGACTTAATCTACATTTCTAGAATTTAAAGTCTATAGTTTTGTTCTTTTGTTTGCTGGCATCAAATATCTGTTACAGTTTCTTGATTTTCTATTTCATCCATTTCATTAGATTTAGCTTAATTTGGTACATTTAAGGCATTATCTAAATTCAAAATTTCATCCACAAGATGTCATTTTCAGATTGCTACATAGTGTAATAAAAAAATTACCTTATTTAGAATTTGAAAATTTTATTTACTCATTTCATTCTAGGTCATTATATTACATTATAAGCCTCTTTCCATTTTGGGTTTGCATAGTGCTATGTTTGTGAAACTTGTATGAGCTTTACAAATTTGTTCCCTATTAGAAATTCTATTGTGAGGTGTAGTTTTAGACTCATGTCATCCCGCAATACACCATTTTTCATGGATCTTGGCTTTTCTAACTCTCTTTCTAATAGTGTTGATAATCAACCCTCTATGGGTCATAGTATGCATACTTCATTTCCCATGACTTCCATACATATAACCAATGTGCATGATGCTTTTCATATCCCACAAGATAATATAAAGAAGCTTGATGAAGAATTAAAACTTTTACAAGTCTTTGTGAGAACTAAACCTATTGTTAGTAATGTCATTCCTCTTATAAGGAACATAAAAACGATGGTTGAATATAAAGAAGGGATGGAATTCATGTACTCCTTAGTCCATACCATTCAAAAAAAATTCCCTCCTCCTCATACATATTTTAATACATCTTCCACGCATAAGCGGATAGAGCCCACATCTTTTGAAGACTTTACCACTCCTGATACATCATTTTTCTAAAAAAGGAAAGGGTATGTAATTAGAAGAAGAAAGTGATGACAACATAGTGATCAAACCAAAGAAGAAGAAACCACATATGTATGAACATAAAAATCTGAAGCTACAACAGTTGTATAAGCCTCTTTAATCTCTTTATAGGGATGATGCAAGCAGTTGGGTCCACACAAAGCTCAAAAAGTGGAAGTGTATTTGTTGCTTTTTAGAATTTGTCACACTTGGACTGAAAATTTGAGGCACTTACACAATGAATCTTAAAAGAAGTCAATAATATGAAATTTTGAATTTTGAATCTAGTTTCCAAATATGTAATTTATTAAAATACCCAGATGAAAGAAATTAAATTTTCATAGGGATGTATAAAAACCACTTTTTAAAAGTCATTTTTTTTTTTACCATACCATGCACGTGTACAGGCACCATTTTTTGACCCAAATAAAAGTATTTTTCTATTCCTTTTGGGGAAAGAGAGCTAACAACATGAAGATAAATGAGGATATTTTTTTGTAATGTTTTTTGAATATTTTTTTTAATTGAATTTTTATTGGCTTTAATTGTTGTTTTTAAAAATCAATGTGTATAGACAACATAATTGTCCACCTAAACTAAACATTTTTTGAATTTTCTTTTCATTGTGTATAAAATTTTCTAAAGATTGATTCCACATAAAAAAATTTACAAGAAAATTCACCAAAAAATGGTTATTAAAAAACCAAAAAGTCTTGATATTTCAAGTTTATAGACTAGTTTGCTTAGAAATTAATTAAAAAGATAAAAATATAATCCAATATTAATAAAAATTATATATTTAGAAACTAGACATCGTGTTCTCTAGTGGGTTTTAATTGCATAGATTGATTTAGAAAAAATCTCCATCAGCCATATTGTCAAAGTTAGACATTCCTCTTCAATCTAGCTTAGTTTTTAAGTTGCAGGTCAAAGGCTAAGGGTCAGGTTGCCAAGCCTATCCTGAGCCTAAAACCAAGGCTGCATGTGGGTTGGAGATTCAACCTTTTAATAATGCGTACACATTTTAAAACTTTATTTTCTTGATTATTTAAAAACTTAAATACTTTTTAGAAACACGTACGCATTTCTAAAAGGTATTTATTTTTTAAAATAAATGAGTTGTACATGTTATAGAACATGTACACTTTATAATGCGTACGTTTTTTTTAGTGCATGCAAATTTTTTAGGCTTGGGTACCTGAAGCATAACACATACACACTTTTTTAATAATGCATACACATTTTTTGCTAGATTTTGTTTTGGTAAAATCTTCCCCTCTTCATGGAACCAACTTCTTGCTTTTACCCTATAACTCATTACAACTATCCAAAACCGAGATAATCTTCTATACTCTTTTATATTAGCAATTGATCAGATTACCACCTGAATATTCAAACTTGACCAAATGACAAACTAATAAGACCGAACCATATTATGCTTATCATAGATTCTTTGGCCATCACACTGACAATTGTCATCCTTTAAAGAAATTATTGAAGAAGTTTTCTCTCTCCAAGAATCAAACTTTAAAAGCATGTCCTTTCACTTCTTTCCATCTAATAGTTGTAGGGTCATAGTATTCTCACTATTGCATGACATACATTCATTGCAAATCATTCTCTTTATCGCAAGGATCTCATTCTCATCACTTATCTTGGGTCACTCTTGTCTTACACTTAGTGGGAGCAAGGGATTAGTTAGCCTTCTCTAAGTTTTTGCATGTGATGTTTTCCCTTTGGCTAATTGTCCACCTTTCATTTATACCCATCAAGATTGGGATGCAGACGACCTACTATAGGTTGACTCGCATGTGCCTTACTAGTCTTTTGCTTTGTTTGATTTCTCACATTATTTTATGTGATTTCATTTGATGTATCTTTCTCTCTCTCTTTTTGTACATTCCTCTAAATGTACTTACATTCTTCTCTATGTTGTAAACATTTTACCTTTTTCATTTGTCTTGTGTTTTCCTTTTTGGGATGATGCAAGGCATGGACACATTTAGGTCTCTTCCATGTTGACCCAAAAGGATTTTTATTTTTTTTCACTCTCTTTGTGTCATTCTTCTAGTTCTATGAGTATTTGGGGAATGATTATTTGTTTGAGCTCTTAAACAACATTGTAGCAAAGACATACTTACCTCGAATCCATAGATCCCTTATGTATTTTTGGGGGCAAATCCTCCTTCCTTTTTCATGATGTAGCTTTATTTCAGAAAAATATGACTTGGAATAGGGTTTTCCAAGGAAATATCTCATGTCTTAGGAGTAAACAATGGCTACTTTAAAGCAATTTCTCATAGCAATGGTGTTAGCAATTGGTGTAGGGGCACCTTCAGGCCATATGGTCAAATTTGGTCAAATTTTTGTTTTATATTTTGTTTTAATATTTTTGGTCTAATAAGTTCATTTATGAAAATTTGGGATAATTTTCATCCATTTTGGAATGTTATAGGTCCATTTTTCAAAAGTTGTAAACATTTGCAAAAAAAAGATGTAAAAGTTGTCATTGTGAAAGTTGTCAAAAAGTGCATTAAAGTTACAACTTTGATTAGGAAGTTAGTTTTGGGTGGTTGGTAGTTGGAAAATGATTGGGAAATCATAAATTTATGTTTTCAACATGAATCCCAAGGTTGGAGGTGTGTTGGTTTAAGATTTGAATGAAATGTAAATCAATATGGAGACCATTTCTATGTTTCTTTTCTACAATATTGCTGCTCCATTGCATGGTACAGATTGATACAGTCCTGAGATTGGTCTTGTTTGATAGAGGGATTAGATAAATTTAATTTTAATTTGGTTTGGTTCCATTTCATTGATTATTTTGAAAGTTGTTGAAAATTTACTAAAACTCGCCTAAATCCCTACCTAGGGTTATCTGTTTTGGGAAAAATGTCATAACTTGTTTCCACTGTTAGATCTTCACAAAAATTTGAGGAAAACTATATAACTATGTTATCTTAAATCTAACTAGAGATATTGGCTTCATTAGGTGTTTTTTGAAAGTTATTAATGATAGTTTGTTGCATTTCATAGTGAAAATTATGTGTTTTCCTACATATTGTAAATTTTTGTCACGTTTTATAGATTTATAATGCACTATAAGAATGGATGAATAATTTTAAATGATATAGGGAACTCTCATATTTAATTTTTTTTTATTTGGTTCATTTTAATTAGGTATCAAGGGAGATATTGGCATTTTTTTGAAACTAGTCAGAAACCCTACCTAGGGTTGTAATAAACAATGAAATTACCATATATGGAGTTTCCACCATGATCCACCCCTGAAAATTTGTACCAAATTCTATCTAGATGTATTCAACCTCCTTGTAAAGTTTGAGGCCTGGGTGTGCATGTGTTTAGGAGCATTTAATGATAGTTTGATGCATTTGATCCTTGTTGGCAGTCAAACCCTAGTGGCTTAGGGGGGTATGTTAGAAAAGACATTGTAGGTTGTTTAGGGTGGGAAAAGAACATGTTGTTGAGACCTCATGAGAGGTTTTGAATGTGTATGAATATAATTTTAGGTTTGTTGAAGCCCCAACTTAGATGGTGCCTAGCCTAGTTGTTGAATTAGACCTAATAGAAAAGGGGAAAACCAAAATTTGGGCCCTTCTATACAAAGGAACCATACCCAATTTCCAATTATGTGTTAGAAGAGTGAAAACGGTATCTCAAACTGTTATTGTATTTTGAATATCATATCTTCCCCACAAGTTATGGCTAAAAAGTCATTTTAAAAGGTTGCAAGGATTAATGGCAGTTTGTGAGGGAAATCCAATAGATTGATGTCTTAAGGTTCTTGTGAGTGGTTGTTTGAGTGTGTTTCATCATTCCATACCCCTACTCTGCATCAAATTGGTATCAGATCCCACAAGATCTAGGTAGGAGAAATTAATTATGTTGATTGGCATTTGGTTAAGTATGTGTGTTGTAGATTGATAGGTTGATGAGAAGAGCTTGGATACCAAAGGAATGGGCAAGGAAGAAAATAAAATAAAGCCCTAGATGAGGTTTCATGAGAAGAAGACAAGAAGAGAGAGAGGACAATAAGATGTAGGAACAAACTTAGAAGGAAATCATTAAGAAGAAAGATGGGCAAGGGGCATCATTAATATTAATAATTGTTGAAAATGGCAGAGAGGTTACATGAGGTAGAAATGACAACCAAGAAAGAAAGAAATTTGGCCAAGCAAGGATTATTTCAGACTACCTACAAGTCCAAAGGTAAATGTTGTCAAGTTGTGATTTTAGATAAGTGCATGGATAATATTGTTTCTGAACATATGGTAGACAAATTGGGTTTGGAAATAATACCACACCCCACACCCTATTCAGTGAGTTGGCTTCAAACAAGTAATTAGGTAATCGTATGTGAGCAATTTGCAAAGTTGGGTTTCACATAGGTAATTACAAGGAAGAAATAGTTTGTGATATTATGCATTTGGATGTAGGTCACATTATGTTTGGAAGGTTGTGGCATTATAGAAAGGCAACAAAGTAAAATAGGAAAAATAACAAATATGAGTTGGACAAAGATGGGAGGAAATATGCCTTAGTAGCCTTGAAGGGTGAGTGCTTAGGAATTGAAAGTTTGTTGTTAGGTGAGAAGACAGATGTATGATAGTATGAAGTAGAGATGAGTGAGGTAATGGATGAGGTAGTGATTTTTTAAAACATGTTGTTTGAAAAAGAAATTGAACAAGAAATAGAAGAATTTTCTTTTGAATTTTCTCAAACTAATGAAAGTAATGGTGACATTGATGTTGAAGTGGGTGATGTTCAAGAAGAAGAAGAAGAGACAAAAAGGGAAGTTGTAGAGGGCTCAAGGGTATTCCAAAGAGAGAAGAGAGTCGTGGAGGATAAGGAGATAGCATGGTTCTCAAGACAAGAACTGAGAGATGAGAATGTTGGTGTCAAGCAGAATAAAAGAATGGATAAGCAATTCAAAAATAAAAATGAATGGCTGAGTAAGGTTGAGGTGAAGCCAAATATTTTGGAGCATAATGAAGAGAAAAGTATGTGTGGTAAACAAAATGAGGTGGGTGAAGAAGTGAAGTATGAAGAAGAAGAATATTACTAAACCACCAAAAAGATGATATGCTAAAAGGGAAAGAGGATTCCCCAATGAGCTTCTAGAGTTTTACACCTAGAAGCTAGGTTAGGAAACGGACTCTCTTTCACCTAATGATATACCTTTTTGGGTGAGTTCATTCAAAGGATTAAGGGTTGTGAGGTGTGTGTGGTATGTCTAAATGCAATAAACTAAAAATAGAAGCTAACTATGAATGTAAAACCTAGAGAATGCAACCATGTTTGAATACACATTAAGATATGCAAGTATGTACAAGATTGCCTAAGAAATGTACACTAAACTAAAATAGAAGATTGGAGATGAAAGGGGTATGCACCTGGAAATTTGCAGAAGCTAGAAATGCTATTGATGCTAAAATTCAAGCCTCTTGGGACATTTACGCCATTCTGGGTGACCTAGTCCTTTTTTCTAGAAAACTGCACCGAAGTCTATTTCAGCCAAAAGGGTATCCAAATCTACCAAAATATTTGAAAAACAAGTTCAGTGGGACTAGGTCGCCATTGTTGGTGACTTGGTCCTCTTCTCAATATTTGAAGATCAAAAAGTGGAATCTAGAGCTCTCAGTCTATGTTTTCTTCTCCTCCAGGTATCCAATCCCGAAAGTGAAGATTTTGGTTTGTCGGTGTCCTCCAAGATTCAACTAGGGTTTCTTCAACCTTGCAGAGCTTGGAAGAGTTGTTGAAGATTCTTCCACCTTTGTTCTTTGCCAAATTTTCCTACAAGACCTGCAAATCACACAAAGAGGGAAAACTTGTTGATTGTTAGGGATTAAGGGTTTGCCTTAGTCAAACCCCTTTTGAGTAATCAAACCAATAAAATGAAATAAATTAATGAAATTAAGCATGAAACAATGGATTTTACCTTTCCATCATGTTTGATCTTGAGTTGCAGCAATGGAGGATTCAACCCTTTGGATGCTTCTTGAGAGAGATGTCCCTTTGACTCAGTATACTCAAAACCCTAACTTGCTTGAGAAGGAGAGATAACAAAGAAGAGAGGTGGAAAATGAGATAGAAGAAGTGAAAAATGAGGGGGAAAACTATTATTTATAGAATTTGTTCCCTAATTTTCTTGAAATAACACCATATAGGTTGACCTTAGGGTTTTAGAGATAAAATCCTGAAATAATTATGTTTTAATTTTGAATTTTATGCCACATGGGACTAGGTCACCCAAGGTGGTGACCTAGTCCACCTAGGAAAATTTCATTGGTTGTCAGGAATTATCATGTGGTAAATAATGTTTGTCATGATTGTCTCATGAAAACACACTAAGATAGGGCTTTTATGTGTATTAAGGGGTCATCATAGCATAAGAAAGGGTTGATTAAGTGATGACAAGCCTAGGAGAGTGTGAAAGTTTTTTACAACACCTTACAACACTTTGGCACAAGGGTTGGAAAGGGGTAAAAAGAGGTTGCAAAAGGTCCAAAATCAATAGGCAAGGTTCCTTATGAGTGAAAAATGTTAAAGGCTACACTTTTTGGTGACACATTTAGCCCCCACTTTAGTGAGAGGATGAACTTGATTCAAACTCACACTAAAGTAGCCCAATGGAGATGGTGAAGAATGATGAAGAAGAAGAAGGAGGTGGTCAAACCCCAAGGATTTGAGATTCTAAGTCAACTCGACATCAACTCAAAAAGACATGTTCAAGGGTGAATGCAATGCAATAAGATGAGATGCATGATCATATGATGAAAATAGTTGGAATGAAGAGAAGAATGAAATGGTTGGATCAAGCTTTGACCGTTTGTCTAGATAGTTGTGGAACAGATCTAGGTTGTTTGTCCAAAAAGAAGATGTGCTCACTCTAGGGCCACAGAACATCAGGTCGTCCATGGGGTGAGTTGTCCCAAAGCGTGGCTATGGGGAAAGCCATGCTGTTGGTTGGGATTCCTGCTTAACCATACCAAAGTTATACCTAGTGATAACTTTGATAACGCACGACAAAAGGAAAGTGATATTTGAAAATGATTTTGTTCAAAGGGATTTTGCTTTGTTCATGCGATGTCTCATCTTAAGGAAAATTATGCATAATGTCACCAAGAGAGGAAAAGTGAAAATCTACTCATATAGTATCCAAGAGAGGTGAGGGCTCATCTTGTATGCAAAAGAGGAAAATTCAAATGTCTCAACCTGAGTAACATTGTGTGTAATTTTTCTAAGAGAAGGAATCAAAAGAAAACAAAAGATCACACAATGAAATGTGAGTGGTGATGTATGGCCCCACTTTAAAGGAATTGTGAAACACCATTACTATGAGAAATTGCTTTAAAGTAGAAGAAGAAGAGGAAGAGGACATGAGATCTTATTCGAAAATCCCTATGTCAAGTCATATGTTTCCAAAAATCTGCATCATGAAAAGGGGGAGTATGTCACATGTGAGTCAACTTAAGACATGTCATCCACATCCCAAGATTGCTCTTATATGTTCATGAAAGGTTAACAATAAGAAAAAAGAGACAACGACAAGTGACATACGAGGGAAAAGGCTAACTAACCCCTTGCCCCCACTTAGTGTAGGACAAGAGTGAGCTGAAAGGATTGATGAGATGCAAGGGAGAGTGAAAATTGGTATCAATTAGAGGAATGAGGTGCCCCCACATAAGGAAGAGCACCAAAATCCTTAAGATGTTGGATTTTACTACTGAAGGCCTCACACTCATTAGTGTGATGACCATGAACTCAGTGGTAAGCACAAAAGGAATGTTTGTTAGGAAACTTCTTTTGAGTTCTAGGAGGAAGGGAGATCAAGTGATCTTGGAGGAGTCTCAAAAAGATACCCTCTTGATCAAGGGTAGAAGGTGAGACTTTGGGTTACAACAAGGAAGGGTCTTGCTTAGTAAAGGATGTCATACCTTTGGAGGAGTGTGTAAAATCTAAATCATTAGTGGGTTGCAAGATGACATGTTGGGAGAGAGTTGAAGTGAGGGAAAGGTTTGATGATATGAAAGGACAAAATCCAAGACCATGATTGGATGTTTGTGTGAGAGGCTCAATAGGGTTGCAGATACCTTGTTCATTAGCACCACAACCTTTTCCACTATAGCCAAGTTGTTTCATGAGCTCATAACCTTTTCCATAGAGCTTTTTTAGCACTTTTGGATCAGGTGAGGGTTCATTGTTAGTAGTGGTGGATAAATTAGTTGAGGTGGATGCTTGCGAAGGATCAGCCAATTCTTGTGTGGACAACACTACATTTCCCTTGTTAGAGTCTTGGTGTGTGATCTTGGAGTCTACTAGTAAAGGAGGTGTGAATTTTAATGAACCCCAATCATCATCTAAGAGCTTCGTGATTTGCTCAAGAT